>BQNB010089613.1:0-27362 GCA_026074375.1 Tanacetum coccineum
AAAGAAAAGTGCTTCCCGGGAGACAACCCGGACTGTTTTTAATTTATTTTATCGAGTCTGTCTTTCCAGACATCAATATGGCGTATCCGCTTCATACCATATGGCGTATTGAATGCTTGGACGTTATCAATCTTTAATTTTTTCTGCATTTAAAACATTATTGTCAGTTATGTTTATACGGCGTATTCATTTTATGATACGACATATTTGGCAGATTGTCCCGTATTCAGATACTTTTTACAGGTCTCAATACGGCGTATCTTGGTTTTGGGATATAGCGTATCGACTTCTTGTACAGTTTGTTTTGATTTTATTTTTTATTAATCGTAGAATACCCGAGATAGGATTGCATGGTTTTCTTATATTTTACACAAGACCTCGCTGGAAAGAAATTCACAACATTGTGAAAGTATCTATAATCTAGAATCTTATGTGTGTAGTAGTCATGCTGGAATCCAGACGCATTTACAACACACATTGTTGCTCATAAACTCAACATAGAGAATCATACCGAGCAAATATCAAGGGAGTTTCTCGTTCTAATTTTTTTTATTTCCCTTTTTAACTGTTATTTTTATACAACGAGGGTGTTGTATAATCTAAGTGGGGGATGAGAATTAGAACATTACTTGTCCTATTTTTCATATTAATATGCTTAAATTATGCTTAAATTATAAAATTTATGCTTAAATTAAAAAAATTCAAGCATACTTTTGTGAAAAAACTAGTTACATAACCTGCACATAAAACCCTTATTTGATATTGCGAGGATTCAGCGTTATTCGTTTCTAAATATTTACCAAAATCCCACAAAAAATATGAGTGTGCTGGTGATGTTGCAGACTTTAATATTTGGCTTGGTATATCTATTCGAGACCACAATAATGAGTACTGTGGATTTAGATAGAGTAATAGTATGTGCTTAAATACACATACCTTTTACCTAATAAAACAAGCTAAAAAGAGCAATAACGACCAAAAATACTTAAAAATGCACTGTATTTGTTTGTATGGTGAATTGTGTCTTGCAGGTATGGATTTATCACAAAAGGACAAAAACAAAGCAAAACGGACAAAACCAAGCACGGGAATGAGAAATGTATGAGAAATCGAAGCCAAAGGAAAATACATCCTAAATGGGCCAACCCATACCCATTTAAATGGGCCAGGTCAGCCCATTAGCTTATAAGCCTAAAAACCTAAGTCTTATACATTCTACAAATCCATAATACCATTAACCTTGGCCTAAGTAACCATTCCAAGCCTAAATCCAAATACCCAAGCCCAACTTTTATAAACAAAGGGTCAAACACGGGTCAAAGAAACAAATAACTATTTATCGTTTCCTTTCCCTCCTAAATCCAATTTACCATGCTACACACACACACACACACAGGTAAAACCTCACCACGCACACGCTCTCAAGTGCTTCTAGAAAGTCACTATTGATACCTCTAACACCTATTTAAGACACACTGGTAATTTAGAGCTATATGATTGGTGGATAGGACGTGGCTTATAATCAAGGGCTCAAATGATGAAGATGGAATTGAGGGCTAAGATTAGAAGATGGAGGAGCGGTCCACCATGTTCTGTATCCTTCCTTCTCAAGGCAATAAATAGAAATGGAGTTCAATAGAAGAGGATGTGGCGTCTAGCTTAGAAGAGAGAATGTAGTTTATATAGTTACTTTAATTTTTATAGTCTATTACTTAATTTTCTGTTTGTTATGCTTAATGTAATTTCCAATTCAAGTTTAATGTAAATGCTCAATAAGTTTTAAAAAAACTGTGGTTTTTAGTTTAAGCTATCCATATAATCTGTCTGTCATGCCTTATTAAGAAAATTACATGTTTACTTTCTTCTAGCTCTCACACCCTAATAAGCTAATAAGCTCTATTATACTCTAATAAGCATTTCTTAATCAACTTATAGCTTTTATAAATCAGATTATAAAATTGGTCTAAAAACATCAAAAAAATATCACTTAAAATTACCTATGCTCTTATGGAATGCTTTTTGGATGATAAGCCAATAATAGAAGGGCTTATGGTCTCATGTTCTAGATCCTTCTTCTCAAGGCTATAAATAGGAATGGAGTTCACACAGAGGAGGGCGTCTAGCTTTGAGTAGTTTAGTTCTTATTTTAGCTTATTGTAATTTTTTAGCTTAAATGTCATTTTATTAATGTAATTTTCTTTTCCAAAAGTATTGCAATCCTTTCTTTGATATTAATAAAAGTTTAAGTTTAGTAAATCGTGTTTTTAAATTTTGTCATGGTTTTGAAATGTTTAGATTTAAGCTAATAAGCTCAAAATAAGCTCTTAATCTTCTTAGCTACTGCTTATTCAGCGAAGCCTCTTAAAAGTTTACCTGAATAAGCCTTGTACTCTCAGTTTCAAGAAAGGGTATAATAAGCTAATTTGGATGATAAGCCAAACCTGGATGGGCTTATGGGTTTACCAGCTTATCTCTGATAAGTTGGAGCTTGTAGATAAGCTCTTTTAAGCAGTTATAAGTCCTTGTTTGTGCAAAGGACAAGGTACACTCTCTTTAGCTTATTTTCTGTTTGAGCTTATTGCACTACTTATCTGCTTATTTCTGCTTATTAATTGCTTATCTGAGCTTAACATGTCTTATTTTATCTTAAAATGTTTAAATGTTAGCTTAGTAGGAGTTTGAATTGAGCTTTAAAGTTCTTAGAGTTAATACTGCTAGTTATTGGTCTAAACTGCTTATTTACTTTAGCTTATCAATTAGTGCTTATTTCTGTTAGGTTATTGCTTATCTGTCCTTATAGGTCTTAATGCTTAATATGTTTTTAGATTTTATGGCTTTTTGAGATCTGTTTTTAGCTTAAAATGAGATTTGGATTTTTAAAGGGGTGTTTGGGACAAGGAGAATTAATAAGGTAAACAATCTTTGCAGGCTGTTTTAATCTACAAAATGAATTTCATAAGTTCAAAATAGGTTTAATCAGTAGATTTCATAAGCTTAAATTAGGTTTTGTTAAGTTTTCTAGTTTAATTTGTCAAATGTGTAAAACTGTCAAGTAAGGAGTATTCAATACTGCTTATTTGCTTAATGTTTAAGAAAGAATGTTTAAAAGATGGTTTTAGTGGTCTTAAGTGCATCAATCCAATCTGTTTTGAGTTAGTTAACTAAGGGATAGCCTTTTAAGCATTTGAGTCCAAAAACAGTTAAGTAGGGTAATTGGTTTAAATGTCCACATATGCAGATCTTACTAGGCCTTACTTTGATTAGTTTTTTAGAAAATCTAGCTTATTTTAATCTAGTCTTAATCTATTTTAAGTTTGTAGTTTGTTTTATTAGCTTTTGAGTCTTAAAACTTAGCTTAAAATAGTCATAATTTTCAAAAAAACAAAAACAGAAACAAGTAGTAGTATCTGTCTTTTTCAGCTTCATTTTCTAGCTTATTACCTTAAATGTTTTGCTCAAATCTTGTTTATTTGAGTTCTCCTAGTGTCAATCTAAATCTGTTTTTGGTCTGTTAGCTTTTTCTTTTAGCTTATTTGGACTTAATACTAGTTTAAAAGTTGTCAAAAATCTGTTAAGTCTCCTTTAGTGTCTATCTGTCTTAATGCTTTAAGTGCTTTTCAGCTTTTAGATTTTGCTAATTTCTAATCCTAAGTGCTTATTAAGTTTAGTATTAGGTCTGTTTCTAGCTTATAGGATTGTTTTTTGCTTATTGATCATTTTTTAGCTTATTATTTCTAAAACAGTTTTAACTAAGAGTAAAAAGGAAAATAAGCAAAACTGTCTGTTTTAAATAGCTTTTTTCATAGCTTAAAATTCAGTTTTAGTAAAAGTCTTTTTTTAAAAGTTGCTTATTTTAGTTTGTTCTTTAACTGTTTTTAAAAGAAAAATAAAAAAAAATGTTTTTCAAAAAGGTAAGGTAACCTGTGACCTCACCCTCAACACACCAACAACCTTACCACTACGCCCTTGGGTCTTTTTCATAAGACCCTTGGGCCATTTAGTTTATAAGGCTTGTTTACAGTTTATGCTTATAAGCTTATTTAGCTTATTTACTGCTTATATCAATTGCTTATCTATTTTTCTTTTTACCTTTATCTAGGTAATAGTCTAAAGTACTTTTAGTAATTTTTTCAGATTTTTATAAATTAATTTAGTATTTTTAATTAATTTTCTAGATTAAAATAATTTTTAATTCATAAAAATGAAATAAAAATCAAAAAATACAATTCTTTTTTCTAAAATTATTTGCAATCATTTAGGACTTTTAAAAATTAGATTTGCAGTTTTAGGTTTTAAATTTGTGTTATTTGGTTAATTAGTCGCGTTTTTTTTAATTCTCGTTATCGTTTTATTTTCTATATCCTTTAATTGTTAGTTTAGCTTATATTTAGTTGCTTTTGCGTTAAGTAGAATTAAAACCAAAATTCAAAATATTTGATATTTGAGCATCAAACAAAATACCTTTTGCGGATTTCAAATTCAATTCTTGTCGGGATACGACATCCGGGAGATAAAATATTGTTTGTCCTCAAGCAATTTTTATATCAAACGGGATACTCTCTATATTATAATTAATTTGAGATATTTAAGATATTTTTTTATTATATATTGACTATTTGGATCGAATCAAGTTTTTGGCGCCGTTGCCGGGGAGAGGTGTACGATTTTCGCGAAGTATTTGAAGTTAGTGCCTTGAAGATCCTTCCCCGTGAAGTTATTGTTTATAATTTTCTATTTTTTTATAAAAACCATAAAAATACAAAAATATTTTGTTTTCCATTTATCTTATAAAATACCAAAAAAATTGAAAAACTCAAAAATAACCGTTGTGTCACTTGTGAAAACGGCTACCCTTTAGATTCACAAACTATAAGAGAGGTTTAAGGAGGGTCGATCCAACGAACTTCGACCCGAAAGGAGAAGGTTTTTAAAACGCTTCGCGCTTACCCGCTCCTCCGCTTCTTTGTGCGTTTTTCTAGAGAGCTACCGTACACTTGTTCGATTATCGGTTACAAAAATATTTTCGTTCTATCTTGTTTTTAGTGCATGAGCACTCGCTCTACTTCTTCTAATCTATTTTCTCCGCTTCGAGACCCCGAGAGTCTTATTCGACGAAGGAATTTAGGTGAACCGTCATCTCTTTTCGACTTCGAAGAAGTTATGAGCATTCCTCATAATAACATGGGACCGCCTCCTGCGGGGGCCCCTCCTCCACCAAATAATGGTCCACCTTCGGTGGTGAGACCTAATAGGTCTGCTCCCTGATCGATGGAGGAGTTGTGCCAACCGTCTATAGATGGACGGGGCAGATTAATTGCCCCAATTCCAATTCAATCAATGGATTTTGGTCTTCGTCATCACATGATACAACAAGTTCAAAATACTTGCTAATTTCACGGGTTATCAGGCGACAATGCCAATAGACATATTGATAAATTTTTGGAAATTACTCAACATATGAAGCAAAATGGGTTCTCCGATGACGCCATTCGTTTATCTCTTTTTCCATATTCCTTGACGCATCATGCTATCGCATGGTATGATCGCCTTCCAAGGAATTCCATCAACTCTTTCTATGATATGATGGGGAAATTTCTCTCAAAATATTTTCCTCCTTCCATGGTGACTAAATTAAGGAACGAGATCACGAAATTTGAACAAAAACACACGAATCATTATTCGAGGCATGGGAGCATTATAAATTATCCATTGATCGGTGTCCTAACCATAACATGCTTTTGGTTACACAAATTGATACGTTTTATAATGGTTTAACATTAAGTCATCGGGACACCATCAATGCTACAGCGGGAGGAACTTTTATGCAAAAGACACCGGAAGAATGTTACGAATTAATCGAGAACATGACCGCTCACCACAACCATTGGGACACTTTAGGAACTCGAGACGAGACGTCTAGAAATATCTCTTCTACTACTACTACCGAGAGTCCGGAAGTTGTTCGACAATTAGAAATGATGAATAAGAATTTTGTAGAGATGATGAGACAAATACAAATGATCAAATCTGTTGATACGAAATGCGAGACTTATGGTGGTCTCCATTCCTTTACCGAGTGCCCAGCCGCCGATGGCTACACTCAAGAGGCCACTTATGCTACTATGGGTAACTATAATTAGGGGGTAATTCCTACCAACTACAAGTTGACCGTAATTTGCTTAGCTATCGCTCGAATAATTACCTCAGACCATTCGGTTTTAGTCAACCGAATGTGCAAAAATAATCAAAACCGATACAATCAAAATCAAAATCATGGGAATTTTCAAGCCCTGAATTATCAAGCTCCGAACAATCAAGGAAGAGGTCAAAACTTCAATCAAGGAAACAACAATTATCAAGCTCCGAATTTCCAAGCCCCGAATTATCAAGCTTAAGTTGGACATTCGAATGAGTTAACGAACTACATAAAGAGTAATGAAGCTACTTTGAGAGCAATGCAAACTCACATGACTAACATGAAGACAAAATTGTGAAATGAGTTCAAATCTACAATTGATGCAAGAACCAACAAGATAGAAAATCAAAACAATCAAATAATAAACATATTAATTAATATGCAAAATCAAAATTCCTCTAGTTCGGGATCACTTCATAGTAATACCGTTGCTAACCCGAGAGGTGATGTGAAAGCTATTACCACCCGAAGTGGTGTTGCTTACGATGGACTTACATTTCCACCTACTCATTCTCCCCTCTCGAAGGAAGTGGAACATGAAACCGAGGTGACTAAGGACAAGGTGCAAAATACAAGTTTAGGAAGTACCGCACACGTCCAACCTCCGGTTATTCAAGACCCGATTCTGGAGCCCAAAGTTGCTCCAAAGTCTAAACCTAAACTGTCGATACCTTATCCTTCGAGGCTTAATGACCAAAAGCTCCGCGAAAAAGCTAATAATCAAATGTTAAAGTTTCTTCAAATTTTTCAAAGATTACACTTCGATATTAGCTTCGCGGATGCTCTTCTTTATATGCCAAAGTTTGCTTCTACGTTTAAAAGTCTTCTAAGTAATAAAGAAAAATTATTCGAATTAGCAAGTACTCCGTTAATTGAGAATTGCTCGGCAATGCTCCTAAAAAAGTTACCCAAAAAACTTGGAGATCCCGGCAAGTTTCTTATCTCGTGTGATTTTTTGGAGCTAGATGAATGCTAAGCCTTGGCCGATCTTGGCGCTAGCATTAATCTAATGCCTCTTTCCATGTGGAAGCATCTTTCGCTCCCAGAACTCACTTTGACCCGCATGACACGCGAACTTGCAAACAGATTGACTGTTATTCCGAAAGGTGTCGCCGAAGATGTTTTTGTAAAAGTAGGAAAATTTTATTTTCTGATCGACTTCGTTGTTGTTGATTACGAGGTCGATCCTCGGGTTCCTCTCATCCTCGGGAGACCTTTTTTGAGGACGACATAAGCTTTGATCGATGTTCACGGTGAAGAAATGACTCTTCGAGTCAATGATGAAGCCATTATGTTTAAAGTCGGGCACACTTTGAGATACTCCAGCAATTATTATGATGAAACGGTTAATCAAGTCAATGTCATTGATGTTGCTTGTGAGGAGTATGCTCAAGAAGTTCTCGGATTTTCAGATAGTTCAATAAGTGGCAATCCCACTCCCTCGGATCCTATCATCGCTTCTTCATCCCCCTCGTTTACTCCTTTTAAGGGAGGTGACTTCGTTTTGGAAGAAATCGAAGCTTGTCTTTTAAATAATTTAATTCCATCGGGAATTGATGATGCCAATTTTGATCTGGAGGGAGACATTAGTCTACTTGAAAAATTATTAAATGATGATCCATCATCTCGTCTCCCTCCGAAAGAACTTAATTTTGAGGAACTTCAAACAATAAAATCTTCTATTACTGATCCTCCAGAGCTTGAGCTCAAGGATTTACCATCTCATCTTAATTACACATTTTTAGAAGGAACCGATAAATAACCCGTCATAATTTCTAAAGAATTAAAAGAAGAAGAAAAAGCCGCCCTTTTAAAGGTTCTTAAGTCACAACCCCCAAAAAAAAAAAAAAATGTGCCATCGCATGGAAAATTTTCGACATTAAGGGTATCGACCCTAGTTTTTGTACCCACAAGATCTTAATGGAAGACGACTTCAAACCGGTGGTTCAACATTAAAGAAGGGTGAATCTAATAATTCATGAGGTTATCAAAAAGGAAGTTATCAAACTCCTTGATGCCGGATTGATTTACCCTATCTCCAATAGCCCGTGGGTGAGCCCCGTTCATCGTGTGCCTAAGAAAGTGGCATGACCGTAGTTGAAAACAAAGATAATGAGTTAATTTCCTATTAGATTATTACGGGATGGCGCGTTTGTATTGATTACCGAAAGCTTAATGATGCCACTCGTAAAGACCATTTCCCGTTACCTTTCATGGACCAAATGCTAGAACGTTTAGCAGGGAACGAATATTATTGTTTTCTAGATGGATTTTCTGGATATTTTCAAATTCCTATTGACCCGCAAGACCAAGAGAAGACCACCTTCACTTGCCCTTATGGGACGTTTGCCTACCGACGTATGCCTTTCGGTTTATGTAATGCTCCGGGCACGTTCCAAAGGTGCATGATGGCCATTTTCCATGATATGATCGAGGAAACAATGGAGGTCTTCATGGATGATTTCTCGGTCTTCGGGGATTCTTTCTCTTCATGCCTCTCCCATTTAGACAAAATGCTCAAACGGTGCGAAGAAACCAACTTAGTTCTAAATTGGGAGAAGTGCCATTTCATGGTTAAAGAGGGCATTGTCCTCGGCCATAAGATTTCAAAGTCCGGGATTGAGGTCGACAGAGCTAAAGTTGATGTTATAGCTAAACTCCCTCATCCGACTTCCGTTAAAGGTGTTCGAAGTTTTTTAGGGCACGCCGGGTTCTATCGTCGATTTATTCAAGATTTTTCTAAAATCGCCCGGCCGATGACCCATCTTCTTGAAAAAGAAACCCCGTTCGTTTTCTCGAAAGAATGTATTGAAATGTTTAATATACTTAAGAAAAAGTTAACCAAAGCCCCGATTTTTGTTGCCCTCGATTGGGACCTACCATTTGAAATTATATGCGACACTAGTGATTATGCGGTAGGTGCAGTCTTGGGGCAACGTAAGACCAAACATTTTCAGCCTATACATTATGCAAGTAAGACCATGATGGATGCTCAAGCACATTACACGACTATGGAAAAAGAATTATTAGCCGTGGTATACGCTTTTGAGAAATTCTGGCCTTACATAGTCTTATCAATGACCATAGTGTATACGGACCACTTGGCTCTCAAGTATCTTCTTGCTAAACAAGATTCTAAGCCAAGATTGCTTTGGTGTATTCTCCTACTCCAAGAATTTGATGTCATTATTCGTGATAAAAAAAGAGCGGAGAATCTCGCGGCCGACCATTTGTCTAGATTAGAGAACCCTCATCAAGGTGATCTCGAGAAAAAGGAAATTACCAAAACATTTCCTCTTAAGACCCTCAGAATGATATCTTTTCATGGTGATTCTAGTACCCTATGGTTTGCCGACATTGCAAATTACCATGCGGGAAATTTTGTAGTGAAAGGGATGTCGTCCCAACAAAAGAAGAAATTCTTTAAGGACGTTAAGCATTATTTTTTGGACGACCCCTACATGTTTAAGATTTGTGTGGATCAAGTGATTAGACGATGTGTTCATGGCCAAGAAGCCGTTAATATCCTCACGGCTTGCCATAATGGACCCACCGGAGGACATCATAGTGCAAACTACACCGGTAAGAAAGTCTTTGATTCCAGTTTCTATTGGCCGACAATTTACCGCGATGCCCATGACATGGTAAAGTCATGTGACTCATGCCAACGTCAAGGCAAAATCTCGTAAAAATACGAAATGCCTCAAAATGAAATTCAAGTATGCGAGATCTTTGACGTGTGGGACATCGATTTTATGGGACCGTTCTCATCTTCTCGATGGAACAAGTACATTCTCGTGGCCGTCGACTACTTGTCTAAATGGGTTAAAGCAAAAGTGCTCCCCACTAATGATGCCCGAGTCGTTGTTAAATTCTTGAAATCTCTTTTGCCTGATTTGGAACTCCTCGTGCTATAATTAGTGATCGTGGTACCTTTTTTTGCAATGACCAATTCTTGAAGGTCATGCTTAAGTATGGAGTTACCCACCGTCTTTCTACAGCATATCATCCACAAACAAGTAGACAAGTAGAGGTTTCAAATCGTGGTTTGAAACGCATCTTAGAAAGGATCGTAGGTGAAAATCATGCTTCATGGTCCGATAAGTTAGATGATGCATTATGGGCCTTCCGTACCACTTTCAAAACACCTATCAGGTGCACTCCTTTTAAGCTCATGTATAAAAAGGCTTGTCATCTTCCTATTGAACTTGAACACAAGGCCTATTGGGCCTGAAAGCATTGTAATTTTGATCTCAAGACCGTGGGTGATCACCGGAAAGTTTAGATGAATGAACTAAATGAACTCCGGGATCAAGCCTACAAGAACTCTTTAATCTACAAAGAGAAAACAAAGAAGATTCATGACTCTAAGATTAAGAACCGCCTTTTCAATGTTGGTGATCATGTTCTTCTCTTCAATTCTCTATTAAAGATCTTCTCGGGCAAGCTTAAAACCCGTTGGACCAGACCGTTCACCGTTACTCAAGTTTTTCCTTATGGAACCATCGAGTTATCTTAAACCGATGGACCAAATTTCAAGGTGAACGGTCATAGACTTAAACACTATTTTGGAGGGGACATACCACCAATGGTTGTCTTGGATCTCCCAACTTTCCCTATGGACCACTAAATTCGGGGTCGAGTCAGGCTCGTGACTCGGTTAACAAAAACAAGTGCTTTGTTGGTGGCAACCCATGCTTATCCTTAGTAGTAGTATGTTAATTAATAAGTGTGATGTGAGGAGGCTCGCCTCTTCCTTTCTCGTGTTTTGTGTTTTGTGTTTTATGTCCAGGATTGCCTGAATTTTAAAGACTCTCATGCTCGTGGTTTTGTCCATCGTTCACTCGATCTTCTATCCTTCGCATGCCTATTTATGAGAATCCGATATCCTATATCTTATTGACTAATGTTTATCTATTAGCATAATTAATAAACGACTTTAGATTTGCGTAGAGACCCCTTAATATTTGGATTGTGCCTTGAAATTAGTATGGGAGTGACCGTCTCACATTGAGGACAATGTGTAGTTCTAGTATGGAGGGGATCTTTCGATTCGATCTCACTTGCATTTGCCTTGTCTTCACGTAACCCCGTTTTTCCACAAAAAATAACAAAAATATGCCAAAATTAAAAAAATTAATTTTTTTTCAAAAATAGAATAAGTGTTTTGACACGTAGTTTTGTCTTTTTAAGGTATAAATTTTGACTTGATCGAGCATGTTGCGCTCTAGCTTGCCCCTTAACTTATATAAATATAAGCTTTTGCTAGTTTTTATACAAGAAGCTTTAAAATGCGAATTCTAGCTTGAAAAAGCCAAGAGTTTGCAAGTTTCCATAATAAACTTTAAATATGCAAAGTTTGTTTTTATTAGACTAAGCATTCGCGGATCTTTTTAGTAAAGATTTTAAATTTGCAAAGAACGAAAAATGATAGAGTTTTATATAAGTTAGATGCTAAACATAGAGTAGTTGGAACTCTTTAGAGCTCATAGAGGTTAATTGTGGCTTTTTGCTCCCACCAGCTTAATAAACATTATATAATTGTTGAATAAATAAAGCTGCTTTGGTTTTTACGATTCTTAGTTTAAATCACTTCGTAGAGATTCCTTCTGGTGAAAGTAAGGTACACATCAAGGTTTTGTCAGTGTGGTGGGGAAATAGGCTACCGATTCCTAACGGCTAGCTACCGTTGTCTAGGTAGTTAAACACCACTACCTCTTGTCGGCTCACAACCGATGTGGTAGTCGTTTAAAGGGTGGATGAAAGTAAGGTACACATCGAGGTTTTGTCAGTGTGGTGGGGAAATAGGCTACCGATTCCTAACGGCTAGCTACCGTTGTCTAGGTAGTTAAAAGACCACAAGACTTGAAATTTGGCTATAATAATAACAGTTATGTAATAAACCGAAGCCGAAATAAGACCACTTCCCCTTGCCAGCTCACAACCGATGTGGTAGTCATTTAAAGGGTGGAGGTAATAATAATAATAAAATTGTGGGCTGATAAAAGTTTACTATCTTTTGCCGGCTCACAATCGATGTGACTGTCTTCTAAATAAGGCACATAGTAATAATACGAGTCTGATAAAAGTTTGTTGCATCTTGTCGGCTCATAACCGATGTTGCAGCCTTCAAAAAGGTCGAGGATCACCGAGGTCGAAATAAGACTCCTGGACCATGGTCAGCTCGCATACCGATGTGGCAGTTGTTTAAAGGACCGAGGTTTAATAATGTTGCAATAATAATAATAAAATCTCTAGAGGATTTAGGAATAAGGGAGCAGAAAATAGCTATGCATACACAATTAGCTTTTATGAGTAGTGTTAGCATCTCAACTTGTATTTAACAATGATTTCATTTTTTAAGCTTAGTTTAGGGCGGGTGAAAAATCGAGAACGATGAATTTATCCTTTTAGTGTTTCTTGTTCCGTGATCCTTAAAGTTATGATATGAATAATAATAATAAATGCATAAAAATGGTAAAACGGGGGGCTTTTCAAAACTCGTGATTTCTTAATCCCCTTAGATGAACACTTAGCTACTTTTTGAAGTAATTAGTCTAAGGGGGTTGAAATTTTTTGGTTTTCTAAGTGTGTTTATGACGTTGCGTGATGACACGACATTAGCTTAGTATGGGGCATTTCGGTATGTGCTTAAATACACATACCTTTTACCTAATAAAACAAGCTAAAAAGACCAATAATGACAAAAAATACATAAAAATGCACTGTATTTGTTTGTATTGTGAATTGTATCTTGCAGGTATAGATTTATCACAAAAGGACAAAAATAAAGTAAAACAGACAAAACCGAGCACGGGAATGAGAAAAGTACGAGAAATCAAAGCCAAAGGCAAATACATCCTTAATTATAAGCCTAAAACCTAAGTCTTATACATTCTACAAATCCATAATACCATTAACCTTGGCCCAAGTAACCATTCCAAGCCCAAATCTAAATACCCGAGCCTAACTTTTATAAACAAAAGGGTCAAACACGGGTCAAAGAAACAAATCATTATTTATTGTTTACCCTTTTCACTCCTAAATCCAATTTACCCTGCTACACACACATACACACAGTTAAAACCTCACCACGCACACGCTCTCAAGTGCTTCTAGAAAGTCACGTCCGACACCTCTAACACCTATTTAAGACACGTTGGCAATCCGGAGCTATACGATTGGTGGATGGGACGTGGCTTATAATCAAGGGCTCAGATTATGAAGATGGAATCGAGGGCTAAGATTAGAAGATGGAGGAGCGTCTCATCTTCTGGATCCTTCTTCTCAAGGCTATAAATAGGAATGGAGTTCACATAAAGGATGGCGTCTAGGTTTGAGTAGTTTAGTGCTTATTTTAGCTTATTGTAATTTTTTTTAGCTTAAATGTCATTTTATTAATGTAATTTTCTTTTCCAAAAGTATTGTAATCCTTTCTTTGATATTAATAAAAGTTTAAGTTTAGTAAATCGTGTTTTTAAATTTTTTCATGGTATAGAAATGTTTAGATTTAAGCTAATAAGCTCAAAATAAGCTCTTAATCTTCTTAGCTACCGCTTATTCAGCTAAGCCTCTTAAAAGTTTAGCTGAATAAGCCTTGTACTCTCAGTTTCAAGAAAAATGGTATAATAAGTTAATTTGGATGATAAGCCAAACCTGGATGGGCTTATGGGTTTACCAGCTTATCTTTGATAAGCTGGAGCTTGTAGATAAGCTTTTTTGAGCAGTTATAAGTCCTTGTTTGTGTAAAAGACAAGGTACACTCTCTTTACTCTCTTTGGCTTAATTTATTTTTGAGCTTATTGCACTACTTATCTGCTTATTTTTGCTTATTAATTTCTTATCTGAGCTTAACATGTTTTATTTTATCTTAAAATGTTTAAATGTTAGCTTAGTAGGAGTTTGAATTGAGCTTTAAAGTTTTTAGAGTTAATACTGCTTGTTATTGGTCTAAACTGCTTATTTGCTTTAAGCTTATCAATTAGTGCTTATTTCTGTTAGGTTATTGCTTATATGTCCTTATAGGTATTAATGCTTATTTTTTTTTAGATTTTATGGCTTTTTGAGATCTGTTTTTAGCTTAAAATGAGATTTGGATTTTTAAAGGGGTGTTTGGGACAAGGAGAATTAATAAGGTAAACAATCTTTGCAGGCTGTTTTAATCTACAAAATGAATTTCATAAGTTCAAAATAGGTTTAATCAGTAGATTTCATAAGCTTAAATTAGGTTTTGTTAAGTTTTCTAGTTTAATTTGTCAAATGTGTAAAACTGTCAAGTAAGGAGTATTCAATACTGCTTATTTGCTTAATGTTTAAGAATGAATCTTTAAAAGATGGTTTTAGTGGTCTTAAGTGCATCAATCCAATCTGTTTTGAGTTAGTTAACTAAGGGTTATCCTTTTAAGCATTTGAGTCCAAAAACAGTTAAGTAGGGTAATTGGTTTAAATGTCCACATATGCAGATCTTACTACGCCTTACTTTGGCTTATCTTTGATTAGTTTTTTAGAAAATCTTGCTTATTTTAATCTAGTCTTAATCTGTTTTAAGTTTGTAGTTTGTTTTATTAGCTTTTGAGTTTTAAAACTTAGATTAAAATAGTCATAATTTTCAAAAAAAACCAAAACAGAAACAAGTAGTAGTATCTGTCTTTTTCATTTTCATTTTCTAGCTTATTATCTTAAATGTTTTGCTCAAATCTTGTTTATTTGAGTTCTCCTAGTGTCAATCTAAATCTGTTTTTGGTATGTTATCCTTTTCTTTTTGCTTATTTGGACTTAATACTAGTTTAAAAGGTGTCAAAAATCTATTAAGTCTCCTTTAGTGTCTATCTGTCTTAATGCTTTAAGTACTTTTCAGCTTTTAGATTTTGCTAATTTCTAATCCTAAGTGTTTATTAAGTTTAGTATTAGGTCTGTTTCTAGCTTATATGATTGTTTTTTTTGCTTATTGATCATTTTTTTAGCTTATTATTTCTAAAACAATTTTAACTAAGAGTAAAAAGGAAAATAAGCAAAACTGTCTATTTTAAATAGCTTTTTCATAGCTTAAAATTAAGTTTTAGTAAAAGTCCTTTTTTAAAAGTTGCTTATTTTAGTTTGTTCTTTAACTGTTTTTTAAAGAAAAATAAAAAAAATGTTTTTCAAAAAGGTAAGGTCCAGGACTTGAACCTGCGACCTCACCCTCAACACACCAACAACCTTACCACTGCGCCCTTAGGTCTTTTTCATAAGACCCTTGGGTCATTTAGTTTATAAGACTTGTTTACAATTTATGCTTATAAGCTTATTCAGCTTATTTACTGCTTATATCAAGTGCTTATATGTTTTTTACCATTATCTAGGTAATAGTCTAAAGTACTTTTTGTAATTTTTTTAGATTTTTATAAATTAGTTTAGTATTTTAATTAATTTTCTAGATTAAAATAGTTTTTAATTCATAAAAATGAAATTAAAAAAAATACAATTCTTTATTCTAAAATTATTTTTAATCAATTTGGACTTTTAAAAATTAGATTTGCATTTTTAGGTTTTAAATTTGTGTTATTTGGTTAATTAGTCGCGTTTTTTTTAATTCTCGTTATCGTTTTATTTTCTAATTCCTTTAATTGTTAGTTTAGCTTATCTTTAGTTGCTTTTGCGTTAAGTAGAATTAAAATCAAAATTCAAAATATTTGATATTCGAGCATCAAACAAAATACCTTTGCGGATTTTAAATTCAACTCTTGTCGGGATACGACATCCGGGAGATAAAATATTGTTTGTCCTCAAGCAATTCTTATATCAAACGGGTTACTCTTTATACTATAATTAATTTGAGATATTTAAGATATATATTTTATTATATATTGACTATTTGGATCGAATCAAGTAACTTGTTTAAATTGATAAATTTCTAGGATTACACTCAAAAAGTCTATATATGTTGTGTATTTAACGAACTACACTGGTTAGTTAACCCCGTATAAACCTTTTGTTTACTCTTACTTTAAGAGTAAGATTCCACTAGAAGAACCTGTTTAACCATTCATGTTTTCACCAACAATTTGTTTCATTTCACTTTAACACCTTAGCCTATCCTGTTATATTAAGTCCATTTATCACTTGCACGTTGCTTTAGTGTAAAATATGTATTTCCTGTGTCCTGTGTCATTTCTATCTCTGGTATGGTTGGGAAATTGCACATTACAATGGGAATGTAAAAGTAGTTAAACTCATGTATTTTTACTACTTTCACAATTATTGGTATATCCGAGTACGAAGAATTATGGAAGAAATTATCCGAAGTTATTATGATCGTGAAGATGGTGAAATTACACCGATATTAGTAGTGTATCATTTATGTTTAAAAAAAGAAAAAAATTAGAAAATTGCTGCAAAAAAAGAGGAGGAAAATTATGAAGATATTCGGTTTGTTAAAAGCTTAAACCGATGGAATTATTTGAAGGATCGATTATTCATTGATACATATTATAAATCAACGATGTAAAGTTTTGTATAAAGTGGTAGATATCGCCACTTGATTTTATAAAAGTATGTATAGTATAGATGATTGGGTAGTTAACCGTTATGGGAACGCCAACTAAGGTTGTTTTTGTCGATCTATGATCAAGACGTTTATGTATATATTTCTATGCCTTTATCATGGGAACGGTCGGGAAAGTATCTAGCAACTTTTACCTTATTTATTTGTACTTAGTCTATTTATTTTGTATATTTTTATCTAACAACAATTATTTCCCTTTCCTAATCCCCAACCCGTAGGTCTTATTCGAATGAGGATGCAAGCAATCACATGTGTCTATTCCATTGTTACAGCCATGTATGTGTGATTTTGTCCTCCTTGTTGGTTTAATACTTTTTGGAGAAAGATTAGAAGATCCATACCTTAAATTACTTTTTGTCCTAACCTTTGGTTTTACTAGAGTGGGGGAATTGAATGCAATCATGTATGTTTATTCCATCGTTATGGATGTGTATATGTGGTTTGTCGCCCTTGCTGGTTTACGACTTTTGGTAAAGATTACTAGTCCTATTCTTTAGCTTATTCAAGTTAAGGTTCGAATGCAGTCATATGTGTCTGTCCCATCGTTATGGGTGTGTATGTGTGATTTTGTCACCTTTTTTGGAATATTGATATCGGTAGAGATTAGAAAGAGTGATCATATCCTTTAAGCCTTTTAAACCTAATTTACCTTTTTTTCAAGAAGTTCACATTTAACTACTTGGTCCACATAATCACATTGTAAGTCAGTGAATTCATCAAGGGTTGTATCTATACTAAGTATAGCATTCATGTGATCAGCATAATAATATTCCCTGGAAAGTTGGTCGATTTCTTTTAAAAACTGTGTTTTTTGAGTTTCCAGTTGAGATTTGAGTGAGTGTACTTCATGTTCAAGAGAATTAAAGTATTTCAGATCATCAACCATTTCCTCTTTCAAACACAATTGAAATTTTTCTAAGTCAGCCAAAATTGCACGAATTTTAGGGCTAAAATTTCCTTCAATAGTATTTTGAATAAACGGATCTATATTACCAAGGTATGTCCGTTTAGCAATTTTTTGTTTGCATCATTCCACTCCATCAAAAATCGTGTCAACACTACTTTTAATTTTGAGAAGTTCTTTAGAGCTTTTACACTTTTTATCCTATGGAATGGATTCATCCATCAGTTTTTCTAACAAAGTTGTTTGTTTATTAAAAGACTCTTTTGAATTTCCATTTTTTACATGTGTATGACTTATTTTTGACCTTTTTGAAAAATATATTTGTTCAACAGACTTTCACGTTGTGGAACGAACAAAATCATAAAAATTATTCAAGTTTTTATAATCAAAAGGTTTGATTAAATCACTTAATTTTGATCGACTTTCTTGGGCAAGATGAATCATTTCTTCAGATTCAGGAGCCAACATTAAGGCAATATTATCATTATAGCAACTTATATCATACAGATGAGGATTCTCTTTTTGAGCTTTCTTGAGGAACACAGGTTTAACAAAACTCGTTTTACAATTATGATTAAGCATATTCATTGTTTGAACTGATTGGCCGGTTTTATATACAATATCATCCAAAACCTTGACTTTGTTTTCCAAAGCAATGACCATTTCAATTTTTTTGACTTCACGAGTTTTGTTACACTTAATCTGAGCTTCTTCTTTGTGTCGTTTTATAGATAAGGATTCTTGATGTGAATAACTCCTTTGCATTCGGAAATCAATTGAATATAAATCATTTATACTTTCAGAGTAATATTCATTAAATGACTTTTTAGAAGACAATTAAGGTAAGATAAATTTTAACTAAAAACGCAAAACTGGAATCCTAAATGGGACCTAAAAACGCAAAACAATTAAGGTAAGACAAATTTTAACTAAAAACGCAAAACTGGAATCCTAAACGGGACCTAAAAATCAACTAAGGCAAAAATTAACCCTAAAAATGCAAATTTAGCTTCTAAACCTCTAAAATGACAAAAGAAAATTTTCTAAAAAAGATTTATATATTTTTTTTGACTTTTTATATTTTTTTATGAATTAAAACCTATTTAATCTATTTAAAAACCTAAAAATATCAAAATTAATATCCTAAAAAATATCAAAAAGATGGTATTTTTCTACTTAAAAAAAAATATAAAAAGGATAAAAACAACAGAAAAATATTTTAAAATATTTTTTATAATAAAAACCTATTTTTCTAAAAATAAATTAAAAAGCCTAAAAATGGAAATTAAAACTAAAAATGGTAAAAAATGAGTTCTAATGCTAGTAAAACCTAAAAATCTTTAGTTATAAATCTAAAACTATTTTTTGTAATTTTCTGATTAATTACTTTTTTTAGACTTTTTAAAATTTTTACCTACGAAAATTAATTAAAAATAACAAATAAAGATGGAAAATTCCGAAAAATTGCTGAAAAGTCCTAACAGTTATGTAAAAGACAGGAAAAATAAGCTTGATCTTACAGCTTATCAAATAAGCTAAAAAAAGCCCGTAAAAAAAATGGAATAAAAAAAAAAAAAAAATATAAATAAAATAAAAAGAAAAAAAATAAACTACCTACGGCTTATAATAGAAAAAAAGGGCTCAAAATGATGATAAAGGAATTGATTGTGCAAGCAATGATAGAGAAATCACAAGGGTGCTAGTGGTAGAGGAGTGTGTGGTTAAAACGTTTTATTGAGTTTGTAGAGGTCCAGAGTTTGAGCCTTGTGCTCACCTTGGACATCCAAACTCCCAAACGTTTTTGCTTTCCAAATTTTTTACAACTTTTAAGTTAAGCTAAAAATAAGCTCTTTTTACAAAAGCACCCTTTTTTATGAACCACAAATAAGCACAAAAATAAGCCCTTAAAGCTTGATAGATTGCTTTTTACACTAAAAGGACTAAAGATCTTAATTGTTGGGCTTTTTAAGCTCAAATAAGCAATCCAAAATGAAAAATAAGCTAAAGCAGATACCTAACTACCCTTAATAAGCATATTTAAACAAAATTAAGCAACTAAATTAAGCTAAAATGACAGATTACTTAAAAAGGCTTAAAACTTAAGATTTTACACTAAAATGCAAATAAGCTCAAAATAAGCTCTAAAGCTAAATTAAGCCTAAATGGACTAGATCTAACTAATAAGAAAAACTAAACCTAACTTAAGCAAAACAATAAACAATAGCTCAAATAAGCTATGGCTTAATGCTATAACTGTAGGCAAACAGCAAAGGGGCACTTTTGAGCCTAAAAAAGAAGCACTTAAAACATATACTAGAAAATGGCGTTATAACCTCTGAAAAGCTTATGCAATAAGCTTCAATAATCATCAATCAAAAGAGAGTTTGAAATTCAATTGAGCCATGAAAAAGCTTGTTGAAAAAGCTGTTTGTTCATTTCACAATACTTAGAAATTTTTTCACAATCTTAACAAAACACTACTTTTGAGCTCAAAATTAAGCTCACAAATGGATCCTTATGGATTTGAGACCTTAAAACTGATTAAGTTTGGACATAAAAGAGCTTATATCATCAATCTAAAAACATTTTGAAATAAAGGATAAGCCAGAAAATAGAAATGAAAAAGCTGTTTCTTTTTTTTTTTCAATACTTAACAAAATTTTTGACAGATTTGGTGAAACACTAATCAAACAATGCAGACCTATTCTAGCTTGTTTCTAACTTCTTTAATGACTTGAACAAACACAAAAACATCACAAATACACCAGATTCAAAGATCTAATCACTCAAGCTTATAAAATAAGCTATATGCTCTCAGATTCAAACAACAAGTTATATA
This sequence comes from Tanacetum coccineum, assembly GCA_026074375.1. Lineage (NCBI taxonomy): Eukaryota > Viridiplantae > Streptophyta > Magnoliopsida > Asterales > Asteraceae > Tanacetum > Tanacetum coccineum. Next base: position 20,483 of record BQNB010089613.1, read on the forward strand.
ACTTATGATTTTAAGATTTAATACTTAAAAACTTCTAATTACTGGATTTTATGGTGTTTTTAAGCTAAACTAACATGACCCAAAAGACATAACTCAATATGACCCATTTTCACTTTTAAAATCAGTTATACCAAACACCCCTTTAAAAACTAATTTTAACTTTTTAACTTGATTCAAACTGTTTTAAGCCTAAACTTTTAAAAACCAGATGTTAACTAAGACTACTAAGCAATGTTAAGCATATATAAACAACAAATAAGCACTCAAATAAGCTGAAACAGATTATGCTAGTTTTAAGCTATTTTTAGACAGATTTTAATAAAAACTTGCAAACAAGATTTTAAAACTACAACTAAGCATTCATAAGCATTAACTAACAATAGCAAGCATAAATAAGCAAATAAAAACAGATAATAAGCAAGAATAAGCAGTTGAATAGTAAATAAGCTAAAAATACAAAAAGTGAAACTTACAAAAGCCCTTGCTCAAAACAGGGCAAATAATCAAATCTACAAGCTCTAGCTTGTCAAAAGACAAGCTCTTCCCTTGCTAGCTTATCATCTAAAGTTAGCTGAGGTATTTTGGGGTGAGCTTTTTTTGTGTTTTTTATAAAATTTTCTTAAGTGTTTAACATTTAAATGAAAACAGGTTACTAATATGCTTAAATGAGAGCTTAAATAGCTAAAAGAGAGACTTTTACCAAACCCCCAACGGGGGAAGAAAAACAGGAATTCAAACTTTTACTTAAAAACTTAAAACCTCAAATTTTCATTAAACATAAAAAAAGATTACAATCCGTGGAATTTTAAAAGACAATAAAGTAAATAAGCTAAAAAATTAAACTAGGTTAAAAAGACTACCATAAAAAAAACTAGGTGCCAACAATGGCTTACAAAGGACCTATTTATACTAAGATAATGAAGGTTCTAGGAGGCGTGCTTCTTTGCTGAGAGGGAAGCCGTGTGTGTTTGTTGTGTGAGTATAAGCTCAAATATCATCTTAGCCTTCCAAATTTGAGTGTTTCCCAAGCCAATTGATCTTGTCCATCTATTCTTTGTCTTTTTTCATAGACGAATTAGAGTGTAAAGGATTGCCAAGGTGTATGCCAGCTGTATGGGGTGGTCCTGGTGTGGGTGGACAAGGTGAAAAAGTGGAATAGTGATAGAGCATTTTGGCAGTAGTGAGGACAGGACACACACAGTGTGTGTGGGAGATAAACAGTGTAAGGGCGGGAAAATGGGTTTACAGGTAAAAGTTTGGGGGTTTGGCAGAACAAGTCCCTCAACTCTTATATCTTTATTGCATCCATCGTCCTTGTGTGGTGTAAAGTTTTTGTGAATTTGGCAAAAACACCCCTTGAGTTTATATATATGTTTTGCATGGAAGGTCCTTGTGACTTAACAGCCATGTTTTGGGCTGTTAACTCTTAACAGAAGTTAGGGGGATTTGGCTATTTCAAGGGTAGGCCTGTTTTGTTGTGCCGGTATAAAAATAAAGGGGTTGGCTTTTATTAGTGTTTAATGTTTATAAGGTTTTGTAAAGTATAAGTGGGTTGTCCCGGACCCACTAGGTGGGTACGGGTGGGCCCACTTTTGGAAATTTAGGTTTTCGGGTTTGGTTTTCGATGCTCTTTCCAATGCCTCATCCTGGGGTTGACTTTGACTTATGACTTATTGTTTACTTTTGACATTTGTCTAGTTTTCTTTCATGCTTTTTCCGTTCCCGTGCTCGGTTTTGTCATTTTTTTGCTTTGATTTTTGTCCTTTTCTTAGATATCCATTACCTGCACAATACAAATGAAAAACATACAAATACAATGTATTTTTGGTACGTTTTTAGTCATTTAAGTCTGGTTTTAGCGGTCAAAGGTATGTGTAATTAAACACATACCACTTTTGCACAATCAATTTCCACCTTTGACGCATAATTCACATCATGATACTATCAAGTTCAGCTTGGAACTTCTTAAGGTCTTTGACCATCAATTGATTAGTCTTTGCTAGTTTAGTGTTTGCTTCTTTGAAATGATTATTTGATGATTGTAAACATTTATTTTTGTTTTTGAAATCTTTTATTTCACTTTTTAATTTCACAACGAAGAGTCTTGATTGATGATTCCAATAGTTATTACGATATGTACACTTAATTAATTTTCACAATTTAGTTTTTTAAATATAGACACAAGCAAATCAGTTCTCTAGCAAAGATCTTCCAATTTACATTCCCCTGGTCACATTCCCTCGATTATGCTCATATCCAAGGAATCAGTAGTGATATTAGTATCACCTTGTTTATCCGGATATGTGACATTGACAGATTCAGGTTGCTCAGGATGTTCTTTATAATTAGCAAACACATTATAGTTATCATCATCATTTTGTACCTTTTGCAATGGCTCAGCATCAAAGATGGGTCCAGAATTGTCAGCAGCATCTGGAGTAACCTCTTGAATCTGTGCCATGTATAGATAATGTGCTTCCAATTCCTGATCTTTAGGTTCATCATTAGTGTCATCCCTCCAGTCAGCTTGCTCTGCATTCAACTGAAATCCAGCTTCCTCTTGCTTATACAATAGCATCTTCTCCTTGTGATAAGCTGCATCCTTTGCCCGTTTTGGTTTCTGACATTACCTTGCCACATGCTCATATTCCTTGCAATTGGAACATTGAATCCAAGACTGCTGCACCACCTGTGTACCTATATTCTCCCTAGCCTCAGCAGCATTAAATGCCATCTGATTATCATACCCAGTTCCTCTGTTAATTGTTGGAGTATTATCCTGATTTGCTCTACTGGTGTTTGATGAAGTTCTGAGGTTGTTGTTGGTAGGTTTGTGGATTTTATTGAATGATTGAGAGATTAAAGCCATGAGTTTATCAATCTCCTTCTCCTTTGACAATGCATCATCTTTAGCAACCATTTTAGGTTCTTGATCATAAGTGGGTGGAGGAGAGTTGACAATTGCTTTACCTTTGTTTTTGGTAGCAGCTTGTTGTGGTCTGGTTGAGGAATTTTGAGTGTAGTGAGTAGGCTGGTTTTGCGGATGGTATACTGGTTGTTGTTGAGCAACAAGTGCAAGTGGATTAGTAGTACGTGCTAGTCTATCAGTTCTTATCTCGTTGACTTCATTTTGGTGTTGCTTCAGAATGTCATAAAGTTTATGGTAGGAGATAGTCTTCAACTCTTGACTCTGCTTAACAAGTGTCACAAACCTTTTCCATTCTAGTTGTAATTGAAGTAATAACTATACATTCACTTGATGATTTGTAACATCACACTTATTTTTGATAAGCTCATTCATCATCTCATAGAACCTTGAGTAATACGATTCAAGTGGTTCACCATCTCGTGATGTGAATTTTCCAAACTCCCAATACACATTGGTTTCAAGATATTGAACATTGATTGATTAACCTTGTTTCAACCTTTCTATAGCTTTCTACATCTCACATGCATTTGGACAAGCATCAACTATGGAGTAGATATCATATTTATTCCTGTGAGAATTATTTGAACCACTTCAGCTTCAGCATCTAATTGGTTCCTTATGTCTTGTGAAACATTCTTATTGTTCTCCATGAACCCTTCTATAGTGGTTTTTGAACTACCTTATGCAACTAGATTTGTTCTTTCATCCTATTTGAATTTGTAAGGTGGATTTTAAAGACAATAATTGGAGAGTTCATTGTTAGATTTGGTTCAGATGTATCTCTTGATTATAGATTTCCACTGAACGTAATTACTAGGTCTACATTGGTAAAGTTATCTTACCACCGCTTCCCTGATGGCATTGTGAGAGCATTTGATGTTTGGAGTTTGCAAGGTTTTGTTATTGGTATTTGAATATTTTGAATGTTTTTAATGAATGATATCGAAGATCTTTAAGTTTTTATGAAGTGATTGTGGTTTGTTATGAAATTCTAGTTCACGGGATTTTACATGGTTTGATTAAACCGAGAAAAGAAATGAGTCGCGGGATTTTACTAATCAAGAAGAAACCATGAAAAGAAGTCAAAAAAGTAGAATTTCTGATATTACCGAAATTGCTTCAACCAAATGTGGTTTTATGCTTGGACCGAAAATGGAATTCGGTGATTTTACCAAAATGGTATAAATCGCCTAATATAACCAAAAATGGTATAAATCGCCTAGTACAAAGTGTAAAAATCGCCCAAGCATAAACTAGTATAAATCGCCCAATACAAATGGTATAAATCGCCCTGTACAAAGTGTATAAATCGCCAAAGTATAAACTTGTATAAATCACCCAATACAAATGGTATAAATCGCCCAGTACAAAGTGTATAAATCACCCCAAGCATAAACTGGTATAAATCGCCCAATGCAAATGGTATAAATCGCCCAATGCAAAGTGTGTATAAATCGCCTAGGCTTAAAGATGTATAAATCGCCTAGTATAAAAAACTGGTATAAATCACCTAGTGTAAAAAGTACAAATTTTCAAACATGAAAAAGACACACTTTTTAACACATTTAGATATATTATTTTGCTAAACTAAGTAAATATAAGAAAGTGTTAACATAAAAACACAAACTTTTTGATTTTTGAGACGAATTTTTTCACTATTTTCAAGATTTTCAAACGAAATAGGCTAAATTTAAAAAAAAATTCCTATGAAAGAACTACTAAACTAAGAAGATGAAAGAAACTAGGCTATAGAAAACAAGAAAAACAACTAAAAACTATAATCAAATAAGCTTAAAATAAGTTAAAATGAGCTTAAAAAGCCTCATCTTTTCCTTCTTTTCCACACGAACCACCACAAAATCACCTAAAACCCTTGGCTCTTGATACCACATGTTATCCCAAATACTTTAATTCATATCACAACATAATAAGCTAACTAATAAGCCCATGATACACGGAATAAGTAAAAGAAGAAAAGAGAGAAAAGTAGCAAGGAAACAAAAAGTGTAAATTAGAGAGAGAAAGTGAGGTGGGAGGTTACACACACATGAAAGTGTAAGAAATGGCAACCAACACCCTTCACGACATGAGGTGAAGGGGTATTTATAGTCCTAGTCTAGACCTAGGCGTATGGCTTTCTTAACTGGGCAAGGTCTTGGCTTTGTTGTTAGGTTTAGCCCGAAACATAGACAATATAACTTAAAGTCCAAGCCCGTAGAACCCGACTACCTTTCACATACAAGAATTAATACTAAACAAGACGACCCGATTACAATCATGTTCAACTTATATAACATCAGGCTAATGATCGCCTCAAAATTATTAGTCGAACAACGGAATTTTAGTTCATATATATATTAGTTCGTCGTCATTAATTAATATGCGTTGTAATAGGCTAGATGGGTAAACGGGCTCTTATATGTAAGCTAACCGGTCACGTGTATCGGGCGAAAGCCCAAGTAAACCCGAGCCTGGCCCGTAGAATTACTAAAGGCATGAAAGCCTTTTAGTTTGATACATATACACCTCACCAAGGAAGGTGAGGTGGTTGGTTCATTTGTAAGACTTTCATTTTGCATGTAAACTTTCCCATTTCTAGTTTCTCTCTCTAGTTTCTCTTGTTTCTCTCTCTCTACAAATCTTCTCACATCCAATCTTACTTTTCTTGTTCATCATAATATGAAGTGAAGTGATTTTTTTGGTTTCTGACATTTGGTATCAAGAGCCTCGGGTAGATTGTGTTTGTTTTGTGGTTTAATAAGCTCAAATTAAGATTTTTTGTGGCTTATTTTCTTCATATAAGCTTATGGCACAGTTTTTTTGGGAGCTTATTGGTTCGTTTTGCTTCTATACTTCTTGCTTCACTCGATCTACACCTTCTTGTGTTTCATTTTTCGTAAAAAGCTTAAAATTTCGTGGCTTATTTTCAAAATAAGCTCACGGCTCAATTTTTTTTGGGATTATTGGTTTCGTTTGCTTGTTTAATCCTTCCAACACTTGGTCTAAATCATCTAGTCACTAAACTAGTTGCTTCATTTTTCCTTTTTTCATAATTTCCGAGCTTATTTTGATAGATTTCGAGCTTATTTCAAGCTTATTTTGGTTGCTTATTTTCGAAGCTTATTTGTGATTGGCTTATCGATTTTGTGGTCCCAACCGGTCATACAAGGGAGACCAAGATCCACAAAGTTTGCTTCACATGACAAGACACTTTGTCTGTTTAGTTAAGTGGAGTCAGGTTGAGCGGAATATGTATGTTTAGGCCTGAGCGAAATATGCAAGTTTAGTTTAAGCGGAATATGCAGGTGAAAGTCAAGCGAAACATTACAATAAACTAAAACGAAACTCTGCCAAAATTTTTGAAAATCAAGAAAAATATATTTGTTACGAATTCAACTGGAATATGTTAAACAGCAAGCAAAACATGCAATCTCAAGTCAAGCGAAACATGTACGATTGAGGACAAGCGAAATACGTTTTAATTTGAAGCTAAATATGCAAATCAAGCGAAACATGAAGGATTGAATTTCAAGCGAAACATGCAAGATTGAATTTAAGTGAAATATGTTAGCATTCAAGCGAAACATGCAAAGTTGATTTTCAAGCGATATATGTTGAATTTTAAGCGAAACATGCATTTCATTTTTCAAGCAAAATTTTCATTTTCTTACAAGCGAAATGTGTAATTCTCTCCTGAGCGAAATATGCCATTTTCAATCCAAGCGAAATATGCACACCTACAAGCGAAATATGCCAGTTTTGGAATTTGAACTTTCAAGACATTCATGATTAAGATCCTACAATCATTTTTCACTTCATAATTCTTCAATCATTCATCATGACAACTCCAATTGTAACTTCCACAATCAACAGTCAAATGCATAACAACATAATGGCAGCTGGTTCAAGGGATCGTCCACCAATGCTTGCAACAGGACGATATGTACAATG
>BQNB010089614.1:0-27361 GCA_026074375.1 Tanacetum coccineum
ATCTCCTATCCTTTTACTTTTTAGTTATTTATTTTATTGTATTGTTATTTATTTATTTCAATTAAAATCAAAAACCATTTTCAAAACATGACATTTCAAATTAAAACTAATTACAACTTAGCTCTTGAGACAACCTCGGATTTACCATTCTATACTACCCACGATCGGGTTCTCTGCCCGTTAGTGCGTGGTTAGGTAGATCGAGTTTTATAAATTTAAAACTTGGTAAAAATATATTTCAAAAGAAAATACGCATCAGTGTGTTTGGATTTGCATTTTGAAACTGTTTAGTGAGACTTAAAGTTGCAATACTGAAGGTCTACGAAAACTATGATCCGGTGGTCTAGGTGAGTCAAACCACATGAAAGCCATTTTAGTGAGAGAGAGTAGAGAGATGGAAGATGGACTTGTGATATTTGATGGAAAATGGATGAAGGATACAAATGACTTGACAATGCCAAATGACTCAACCCCTCTATGGAAGCCATAGAGGGGTATTTATAGCCCATACGTCTCTAAATTATACATAGTTGCCTATTCTAGTCCTCGCGTATGTGACTATGATAAACTATGGTAATTCTGTAATGTCGTCACGTAAAAGTGAATTCCCAACAATCAATGCCTTCAATATCAACTCTGCTCAACACATTTATATGGCCTTCGAGCTACGTCTTCGTTATGAGCATGAGATTATGACTAGGGAGAAGTTCGAGAGGAAGTTTACTGATAGTGTTGCGGTTATTCAGCAGAGGGACACGGAGGTTGCTGAATTAAAAGTTAAGTTGGAGATCAGAGTCTGAAGTTGCGGAAGTGGAAGAGCTTCGTAAGCGTGTATCTAATTTAGAGGCAATGGTTACCGTGAAGGTTGGTGAGGTTGCTAGTTTGACTACACAGAATGCTGGTTTATTAGAGAAGGTTTATGTCGTGGAGTTGGAACGTGATAGTTTGAAGAGTCAAGTTGTGGGTGAAAGCAAGATGCGAGAAGCGTTTGTGTCGCAACAAGATGCGGCGGAGCGGCATTTTGGGGAACATGCTGCGGAGCTGGATGCCCGCATTGCTGATGTGCGACGTGATATGGAAAATGACCTTTATCTGCATATGCTGACCGTCGTTGCTGGTCAGAGATGGGTTATTGGGCACGGCTTTCGCTCGGCTGTATATAAATGTGCACGCTCCGTAGAATGTGTCCGTTTGATGTTTTGGGAAGTTTTGTGACGAAATCCATTGTTATTCTCTCCCACTTCCACATAGGAATCTCCGGTTGTACCAGTAAGCCGGATGGCTTCTGACATTCTGCCTTAACTCTAGAACATGTCAAACATTTGCCAACATATTCAGTGATGATTGCCTTCATGTTAGGCCACCAATTTAGTTTCTTTAGATCCTGATACATTTTGTCAGAACCTGGGTGAATGGAATACTCTGATTTATAGGACTCATGCATGATCAAGTCCCTCAGATTACCAAAAAGTGGTAACCAGCTTTGGTTTTTAATACAACGAGTTCCATCTGGATGTATTTTAAATGCTTTGTCTATTCCTTGTAAGTTTTCAGCCTTAATGTTTTCTTCCTTGAGTGCTTCAGTTTGAACTTTGAGAACTTATGATGGTAATTTTTGATGAATGGTCATAACTAATGATCTAACTCGGAGTGGTTTGATTCGTTCCTTCCGGTTTAAGGCATCTACTACGACATTTTCCTTTCCAGGGTGGTAGCGAATTTCATAATCATAATCTGCAAGCAGTTCTAGCCAACGGTGTTGTCTCGTGTTTAACTCTTTCTGATCAAGGATATGCTGAAGACTTTTATGATCAGTGAACACAGTACATTTGGTGCCATACAAATAGTGTCTCCAAATTTTAAGAGCGAACACTACTGCTCCTAATTCGAGATCATGAGTGTTGGAAACACAAAAAGTGTCGGTCACTTCCAAGTTGTAACAGTCTTAGCTCGTAGTTAGTGTAATGATTAGATTAGTAATCTAGTCCGGCCCAAGACCTATGGGAAGCCCATCATAGCCTATGGGCCGGCCATCCATGTACTATATAAACCCTCTCCTAGCCTTGGAGAGGGGTTGGTTGTTGGTTGTTCCATTTTATACAATTCATCCATTTTTCCATCCAATCTCTCTCTAACATCACAACCCATATCTCACTCTTGTTTCTTTTCGGTTGATCGTAAGATTACAAGAATTCCTAACACTTGGTATCAATAGCCACGGAGTGGTGTGTTTAGTTTTGTTTTTGATTAGTGTTTCAAAAACTTTACAAAGAGCAAAATAGTGATTCAAATTTTTTGGCTTAAAAACCTTAAAGTTTTCATTTTTATTGTTCCTATAGGGTTAGTAACACTAGTTGTATAATAATTTTTTACTAAAAACCATTAAAAATCATGTCTTTTTTAGTTTTGAAAATTTGAGTTTCGTAGTAGTTGGAACCGAACAAGATACTTTGTGTTGGAACCGAACGAGGAGAACCTAGATTACTATAGTAGGAACCGAACGAGCTGTTTACTTTGGGAACCGAACTAGCTATTCTTATTTGGGAACCGAACAAGCTAATTACTTTGGGAACCGAACTAGCTACTCTTATTTGGGAACCGAACGAGCTAATTCTGTTGGTACCAGAATTTACTAGCTTAGGACCGAACCAGTGACAACCGAACTAGCTAGGACCGAACTAGTGACAATCGAACTAGACAGGACCGAACCAGTTAATTTTTGTCAACCGAACTAGTGAAACCAAATTAAATTTAAACTTAACAAACTCATTTCTAAATTATACGGTTCTTTCTTTGACTTGTAAAATCCCGTGAAACAAACACTTGTTTTCCCGGTTTTGTCTAGAATTGTAAAATCCCGTGTAGTTTCATTTCAAGACTCAACAATCACGTAACCAAACACAATTTCTTTCTACCACCGATCGATCAATTTGTAATCTTTTTGATACCACAATGACGACTCTTGCGGATAAGTCACTTCTTTCTGGAGGAGACAACAAACCACCGATGCTTGAAAAACACTTGTATGATTCATGGAAAAGCAGAATGGAACTGTATATGATGAATAGACCACATGGAAGAATGATTCTTGCTTCTGTTGAAAAAGGACCACTTGTTTGGCCTTCAATCACTGAGGATGGAGTAACAAGGCTTAAGGAATATGTTGAACTGACTCCAGCTGAAGCCATTCAAGCAGATTGTGACATCAAAGCAATAAACATCATTCTCCAAGGCCTACCAACTGAAATCTATGCTCTTGTGAGTCAACATCGTGTGGCAAAAGATCTTTGGGAGAAGATTAAACTGCTAATGCAAGGAACGTCATTAAACAAAAATAAAGAAAGAGTGCAAGCTGTATGATGAATTCGATAAGTTCACTTACAAGAAAGGAGAGACGCTACATGAGTACTACTTGAGGTTCACTCTGTTACTCAATCATATGAACATCTACAAGATGCCATTGGAGCAGTTTTAAGTTAACACTAAGTTCTTAAAAGCACTCTCCCGATGATGAGCAATTGTGTTACTAATGTTAAATTGGCCAAAAAGACATTGCAACACTAACCAATGTTTAATCAGCTTCATGCTTACCTGCAACAACATGAAAGACATGCAAATGAAAGTCGTGATGCATGCAACGCAAAGCGCCGATCCACTGCATTATTTGCATCTCCCCAATTAACTCAGCCAGCTTATCAATCTCATCTACACTCTCACACCAAACTCTATCTCAACTTCACGTTTCACCATATCAGTCTTCACAGTTTGTTACACCTTATCAAACTCAACAATTCACAACCAATCAATCAACACCTCTTTCAATTACTTATCCATCAAATGAGTACCATCCCATCCGGTCACCAGAACATTTATTCAACCCAACCATCAAATCCCACAATTTGGAATATGCTCCCACAGCCTATCAACAGCAACAACCTAAATTTTCCCAACCAGACTCCAGTCTAGTTGTTCATGTTCCAGAAAGGGATGATCCAATTGATGCAATTAATCATATGATGTCATTCTTAACTGCTGTTGTCACAAACCCAGTATCCATACTCCAACAATCAGCAAAGACTTCAATCAAACCCTGCGTCAACAAGCTACCATCTAAGATGGAAATAACTGTGCAACCTGTTTCAGGGTACAAATCTACAATATGCAGCTGGAACAACAAGAAAATACACACCTGGTGCAAGTGAAAGCAAAACACGGGAAACACGGATCTGTTATTTTGTTTACAATGGCAAAGTGGAGGTCATAATGCCAAGCAGTTACTAAGCCCAAGAAGAAAGGACTGAAAAATGGTTCAACGATAAAGTGTTGCGGTTCAAGCTCAGCAAGGTGGTCAAGCTTTAACAGAGGAAGAAATGCATTTTTGGCAGATCCAAGACTCCAGACATGCAACCTCTCAACAGTCATCACCCACAACGCTGCTTATCAAGCCGATGAACCTGACCTTATACTCTAATTGTTATGAACTCACCTCAGGCCAAGATTTCTCTTATGGTCGAATAGTCCAGCGAATGGCTCAGATGCACTCACTGAGTGTACTCAATCCAGATAATCTGCCTATGATTAAATTAATCAAATTGGAGCAGAAATAATTGAACGTCTTCTGAACAGTCTAATGATGTGAGTCAGTCAGAAACTAAAATAACTAGTGATAGCAATATCATTCCTTATTCTCAGTATCTGAGTGAAACACAACAGGAAACTGTCCAGAATTCTAACTCTTCTGCTCAACAAGATTGACATTGATATTAATCTATGTTTGAACATTAACTACCCGAAGTGACGCACATGCCCCAATTTTAACTAGAATATAAAATTGCCAATTCAAGACTTTGGACTACCGAGCTTGACAGATATAAAGAAGAGTTAAATATTTGAGAATGATGTATAAATGCAAAATGTTGAAAACATTTTTCATGATAAAATAACAGTATGCCGAGATTGTACGTCTTAAGCAAAATCTTTTCGAACAAGTGCAAGAAAAGGATTCTTTAATGAAAACAGTTTCTGATCTCAAAAATGATTTAAAAATGGAAGAAAACAGAAATATTGATAGAGAAATTGCTTTAGAAAAGAAAATTAAGCAACTTGATAACATCATTTTCAAAAGAGGTCAATCTGCGCAATGTACATTAATGACAGAAATCAAAAATTTGTTAATAATCATTCCAACGAAACAAGCCTATCCGGTTTTGAAAAACCTTTCTATCTGAAGAAAGCTCGGGAGTCAAAGCCAAAGCTGTATGACGGAATACCATTCTTAAAAGGATTACTATTGTGATTCCTGATTCTGATGAGACATTAATCGTGTGAAGACGGTGTTTTCAAAATTGCTTTTGAAAGAACAAGATCCAATGGTTGTAAAACATAGAGTGAACACTAAACCCATTAATTATGCTGTTCTTAATAACGATTACTACAAACGATTTGTTCGACAATCTGATTTATATAGTGAACATGCCTATTGGAAAAAGCCGACCTGTCGGTCCCAGCTTAGACCCATCTCATTACTGTCCACAACGTCATAGTTGAGGTTCCAAAAGAACTTCCTAAAGTGAGTATGGTGAATACTAGCTTGAAAGAGCTTAAACGCTATCTTGCTGGCTTTGATCATGTTGTCAAAGAAAGAACCACTGCCATCACAAGCTTATCACTAAGGGCAACGTGGGGGTTTTGTACGAAAACAAAGGCTTGTTTTCTAGATGAAATCATTTCCGTTTATTAAAAGTTTAAAAGATATCTTCAATAACTTCAACCAATACTTGGTTGAAGAACTTGCCGATGTCCAAAAAGTCTTTTATCAAATGGAACAGGCTGTCGAACAACATCGCTTGGAGTCCAAAACTTTCAAAGTTAAAATGAATCAAGTTTTGAGTGAAAATGAACGACTCTTGGCACAAGCCATTGATAATGATATTGTAAAAACTGTTGTGAATTTGTCTCTGAATGAAGGTTGTGAAACTGTGAATGAATGTCAAAGGTGTCTCGAACTCAAGACTGAGCTTCTCAATAAAAAGGATTTTGTTGATAAAGAAACTTACGATAAACTTTGTAAGAGTTTTACGACTCTTGAAAAACATTGCATCACTTTGGAAGCTGATTCTCAACTTAATCAGGAAAATTTTCAACTAGAAAACAGTGTTTTAAATCAAAATGCTCCAAGTTTTACTCAGTTGTTTATTTTTTTTTGAATAAGTGAATTGAGAGCTCAGTCCTCAAGCAAAAGACACAGTCATAGTCAAGTTGAAAGAGAAAATTAAGTCCTTACATTGAAATGTTATGATAGGAACTGTCAAAATGGACATGATGAAATGAGACTCTAACATTGAATTGGAACATAGAGTGACAAAACTTGTTACTGAGAAGGACATTTGAAACAGACTAAAAACAACTTTATGACTCGATAAAACGAAACTGTTCAATCACAAATAACAATGTGAAAACGTATTATACAAGTCAATATAAAGTTTGGGGAAATTTCTGATTTAAATGCAAAACTCCGGAATAAGGTTTGGTCATAGAGCAACCCTAAAAAATTGAGTTAAGGAAACTTAAAGGAATAGCCTTAGATAAGGAGGCTACAGAAACCCACTTCTGTTGATCACCAAAAGTGTGCTAAGGATAATATGAAACCAATCACCGCCCAAATTGTTTTGAATAAAAGGGCTGCTCACAAATGAGTTCCTCGTATATTAAGCATGCCAGGAAGAATTTTGGTCCCTTAGGGATATAGTCGAACATGTAAAAGCGAATTATCCCTCAAGAATTCACTTTTAAGATCTGCCTTTAGGTAAACCAAAGTCATTCAGGATTTGCTTTCACACATAAGTAGATTCCTTGCCTAGCATCAACAATTTTGGTCCTCAATTAGTTGAGGTCACACCGAGGAAAAAGGACAAGGAAGTTAGGTTTACCGAATCACTCACATCCTCAGAAAACACAAAAACAGACCGACTTCAAACATAGTTTCTAACAAACGTGTGTTGCATTCTACAGGAGTTAAGACTTTCTACTAGTGCTAGCGGGATCACAGCCCTTCCAGGCAATTACCAAGAATGATAGGATTCGGCAAACACCAAGTAGTATTTCGAAGAATAAAGTAGAAGCTCACCCTAGGAACGTTAAATCTAGTTTGAATAAAAGGAATGGTACTGTGAAAATTAATGGATCTACATCTGTGCAGAATTCCAAGAAACAAGATAATTCTGAGTATGTCTGTATTAACAGTGATGATTGCATATCTTCTGATAATGTGATGTGTTTCTAAATTCTAATGAATGATGTTAAATTTTCGTCTATACCTCCAGAATAGTAAATCTAAAAACGAGTAAAATCTAAGAAAGATATGGAAACAACAGGAAAAGTGTTCACTCAGATAGTACAATATTTGAAGACCTACGTCGGACCTTCACTATTGTAGTGAAATGCGTGCCTTTAACTAGGATTACCACTACTAATGAAGTGCCTTCTATGAAACCATTATTCTAGAATTTGAATCGCCCAAACCTGTGTTAAATTGGTATACCAAGGAAACCTAGAAAGATTAAGCATACTGAGTCTCCGTTAGCAAAACGAAGGTTTTTTAAAACAAAATGCTGCTACAAAAAGGAACCCAGTAAATCCTGGGGATCCACAAAAACCAATATTCCATCTACTTCTCTTAATGTATGCAGGTTGTCCAAATCGTCCTCTGGTATTTGGACTCCGGTTGCTCGAAGCACATGACCGGAGATCGCTCTTAGCTCACCAATTTCATCAGTAAATTATTGGGTACATTCAAATACGGAGATAACAAGTTGCAAAGATAATGGTTTTGGAGACAAATCAGATTGGCATGTTACTATTTCATTCAATGGTAGGGTTTAATAACGTGAAGGACTTGCATAATCTATTTTCTGTGGGACAATACTGTGATTCCAATCTTAAAGTGCTTTTCGGTCAACACACATGCTTAATTTCGCATCTAAGAGGTGTGAATTATTGACGAGATCTCGAGGGGATAATCTTTAACACTCTCATAGGGAATATGATAGCATCCTAATCCCTCCAGTCCCCCATTGTCTATGTCAAGGCGTCTAAAACCATCTTGTTATGGCATCGTCGTCTATCTCACTTGAAGCTTGGTGCTATCATCATCTAGCAAGACATGGACTTTGTATGGAGGTCTCCCTAATCCTAAATTTTGAAAAAGGATCACTTATGTTCGCAATGTGCATTATAGGGAAAAGTTCAAAGAAACCCCAACACACCAAATCTGAAGATACCAATCAAGAAAAACTCTATCTGTTGCAATATGGATCTGAGTGGGCCAATGCGTGTTCCGCGAGTGTACCAAAGGAAAGAAGTACATCCCGTTATTGTCGACGACTACTCCGAAATAACATGTGTAAAATGTTTGCGATCGAAAGATGAGGCTCCAGCTTTTTATTATCAACTTTTTGAAAGATGATCCAAGTACGGCTTAATGAAACCATTCGTACGCATCAGAACAATCATGAACTGGAGTTTGTTAATCAACATGGCGAGAATATTATGATAAAGGTTGGCATCTCTCAATGAAACATCCGTTCATCAGCCTCTCCACACAAAATCGGTGTTGTTGAAAAACGAAATCCGTACCGCTAATTGGAAGCAGGCCCGCTACTATGTTAATTTATGCAAAAGCTCCTTTATTTCTATGGACGAGCGGTTTGCCAAAAAGCCCTGTTATAACCAAAATCCGTTCCATGATAACGTCATCGTCACGGTAAAACACCATATGAAGATTTTACACAACAAACCTCTGCCGAGCTATCGTTATCGTCATGGTTTGGTGCACTCTGCTACCCTAAACAAAATGATAGCAAAAATTGGGCAAGTTACAACCGAAGGCTGACATTTGTATTTTCATTGATATTTACCCCCTTAAAGAAAGCATTCACGGATTTAAAACAGAACGAACCAGACGAAGTAATTGAGACCATTCAATGTTTGACTTTGATGAGCTTACCAGCAATGGCTTCTGAACACCAGCAGTTCAGGACACCGCACTTCATGAAATTACTCTGTAACAATCAGTTCAAGGACTCGAGCCAAACCCTCCTTCTTCAACACCATTTGTTCCACCTTCGTGATCTTACTGGGATTGTTGTTTTCAACCAATGTTTGGATGAATCACTTAATCCCCCACCTATGTTGATTTTACAAGCTCCAGAAGTCATCTGAGCTCCTATTCAAAAGTTAGTTGCCCTGAACATGCTGTTATTAACCAACCGTTCACCTTGGCCACAACGACAGTTGATTAAGATGCACCACATCAAGTAACTCCTCATACATACACAAGAAACTCAAACTTAACTAACGTGAAGAATAGTACTTTGATTTCTATGACAGAAACAAACATACCAAACTTGTTGCATCGAAAAAATAAGTACTAGGATAGGCGCTTTACTTAATGAACTACAGAACCGAAAAATCAGATAACGCGAAAAGAAATAAGATACTAACAACGATTTAAAACTTGTAGCTATATGCTTAACCAATCCAACGTTCCACCGATTACAATTAATACTACTACATTAAAACATATGAAAAAAACTAAACAATAACATAATCCAGAAAACGTGATCGATCTAAAAGCAAAAAATAAAGAGACATAAAAACTACAGCTCTAACAAAACAAACAAACTATTAAGACGTGATAACAGACTACACTTATTACTTGGCAAACATAAAATTAGCGATAACATTCACAGAGAAAACTACACAGCATAAGTAATCCAGAAAAAACAGGGACTATATGCATAGGTTATTTATATATCTATATTTAAATCTAAAAGGAGAAAATACAAACAACCATTGTAAACTCAAAAGATCGCACGAAGGTCATAAACTTCAATCATATGAACTACGTAAAACTCAAAAATACGTGTAAATCATATTTAATAGATTCCTAAACTTATGTAGATGACTTTCACTCCAAACAAGTGTAAATTGCGATAAAAAAACAAAAACAAAAAAAATAAAAGAAACTAACTGGCCTCGAAAACCCAGTATTAGCTTAATGACATAAAAAATGAACTAAGTACGAAAACAATAACAGTTCATTACTAACAACTATAATGAAATTACCTAGAACTAAAACTCAAACGCGTAACCAATTTACAGAGTCCTCAAACGCTAATAAGTTACCGCGTACGTCTAATTACTAACATACATGGCTAACGAATTCATAGCTGAAACCCGCATAATGAGAATAGATATAGAAAACCAAAAGGAGGGTTTAAACTCATGTGAAACTCTCATACTCACTCGTCCACTACCGTCAAATGACTGTAAGCCACATAAGTTACCTCAAATATAAACACTCCAAACCTTAAATGTTTACAGCCACTTGAAAACCTTAAAAATAAATCTAACCGTTTAAAACTGATAGACACCTAACAAAGAAAAAATAATATGCGTGAACGAAACTATCTATTCTAACAACCTTGACCGTCTAAAACATGAAGAATAAAACAAAAAATTCTAGAACTACTAACAAACTAAACAAACACATACTGTAACTAAAAAAAACGCATAAGCTTGTTAAAAGTATAAAATCATTTAATACTGACAAAACCGTAACCTTCATCACCAACCATCGAATTCAGGCACAGAAGACTTTCTAAGTAAAATGTCAGTAACACATTTATCCACCTTATAAGCAAAATAATAACTAAAACACCCCGAACCCAAATGCTTCCTCATACCCCTAACCATCGCCACCCCACTCAATCTAAACCTCTTCCACCTCCCGCAACACCCTAACACTTCTGGGTGTTAGGGTTGGTTGGTTGTTTACCGCCCCACCCCCAAGCATACACACTTAAAACGGTCACCCTCAATTACTGATACGCCATTACACACACCCACTAACCGTACACAAGCCCCGTCAAAATAAGCACCACAACCCTAGTCAGAACTAAGTACACTCCCCGACTCGAAAACCAAACCTACACTCGGTAACGTAACAGCAACTAAAAACTAATTAAGCAAACTGGTCACCCAACGGAATACGACAACGAGATGACACCACCCAAGCCTCTATAACAGACGTGCCAACGTAGACGCGCAGAAATAAAATTAAACCACAAAACAAATCACCTAATAAGAGCAACCCAATCCAATCGCTCAGTAACAAAAACAACGTACAACTTATATCCTTGATCAACACACCTCACAAATATACCACTTAAGTGGAAAAAAACAGCGAAACAAACGTAACCATACAAACCTTTAACTGACGGTCGTGGACTTTGTATAAAAACTAATAGCGCATTACTATCCGACATCTTAGTAGCAAATTTAAACTACAAAACTCCCTTATTCTGACCTTACAGTAGCTAAAAAGAACCTCAATCCAACAACTAACTCACTACCACTGCAGTTAACAAATAAATCCAGAGAAACACTGAAATTCAAACTAAATACAAACAATTCAGATTAAACCTGCTCCCCCAAACGCTACCTCAACCTAAGACAGCGACAGCAATACCTTAAACAATTGTAACACCAAACTAGAAATATTCCTGAACCTCCCAGTCCAAAACTCTGAAACTAACAAACGCTACTGTCAAAAAAAACACTTCCCACACAACAAACCCCCAAGAAATGTCTTAAAAAACTCCTCTTCTGGAGACGAAAAACAACCTACAATTTTGCGTACAAACTTAGCGTTAGTTGCGTCAATCAAAATAAACACATTTCAAACTACAAACGTATGTCGTTCATGCGTGAACTTGCTCCACACTGAAAGTAAAAAAAAAAAAACTCTTACCCATATGGAGTACACCAAACACTCCCAACATGCGACTTGCATGCCACGAAGGTAACGCCGACAGCAATAACTACCCACTCTGCACATTAAATCACAACTTATCTATAAAACACACTCACTATTACAAAACCCATTAATCACACAAAAAAACAACAACAGGCACCAGGAAGCAACTCCAAACTGACCTGCACTAACTTAAAACAAAAAACATCATCAACTCAAACTGTCGGTAGGGACAACCATAAATGTAAACAACACTAATCAATGAAACAAACAACATACTCTTTCATAAACTAATCATAAAAATACTGTACAAGAAACCTCAAAAACTCATAAACACAGGCAAAACCAAAAATACACCATTCTAACATATCATGAAAAAACTTGGAGAGAACAACAAAACAAAAAACAACATAAGACAACAAATGTAAACCCATACACAGCATACTACCCAAGTCAAAAAGCGAACTGGCAACTACAATCAAATACAAACATCAAACTAACCACAAACCGGCAGAAGAGCACTAGAACATGCTCCCAACGAACGAAGAACTAATGTTTAATAGCACGTAACTTAGACGACCACACCCACCCACATGCCCGACAGCACCCAGTATTACATGATTCCCCCCACCACCTGCAATAAGGCCACAACGGCAAACACACACGACTCGAAATGGCTCATCTAGAACATATATCAACCATCAATAAATGTAAAGAGTTCATTAAAGTTGCGAAACTCAATTATTATTCTCATGATGTTTAAGAAGACAAACATAAATTGAAGTCGCACATAAGGTAAATATCCCATACTTTGGTATTCAATTCCAGAAGTTTTCTTCTGATCCATCCTCATCATCGGATGTTAGTCAGAGTCAATTTGTGCCTCCCGATCACAAGTTTCTGAACCACACTAGCAATGGACTAAGGATCACCCATTGAGAATAAAATCGGTGCTCTCCGACAGACCAGTTCTCCATACTACTACAACTCTATGAACAAGCCTTAATCGTGGCTACTATGATGCCTTTCTCACATCAAGACAACCTAAAGAACTACAAAACGCTTAACTCAAGCAAGTTAGATAGAATGCTTAAGCAAGAGGAACTTCATGAATTTAACGTCTTAGAAGTTTGGGAACATGTTCCCCCCCCTCCTGATTAAACTTGACACTCACTCATAAGTGGATCTATAAGGTTAAACTTGATGAGTTAGGAGGTATTCTGAAAAATAATACTCGGTTGGTCACTCGTGGTTATCGTCAAAAAGAAGGAATCGATTTTGAAGAATGAGCATGGAAGCTTTGCAAGCCCAAGAGGACCTAATGAAATCGATTGAAAGCTTTCTCAAAAAGTTTAATCGTATCTCTTTTGGGAAAACGCCTAAGGTTCTATTGCAAGCTTGGGACAACTTTTTTGAAGTTAAGCACGCTCAATCCGAGGAAGTGCAAGAATTGCTTAGCAAACTTGTTCAATATGTGAAAATCATAAGTGACGAGCTATCTGAGTACATCAATACTCCGGCTTGGAATCGCCCTCTCGTCTACTGTGATAATGATGATGACGAGGACTATACCATTGCAATCACACCCGAATCACCAACCAAAGAGCCCGTTAACTCTCTAAGTTTGGGGGACGAGCATCTTGACACTATTCCGGCACCGGAATCGGACGAATTCATAAAGTCTAGTGTCGAGAACCTTGTCCCAACCCCAATTGAGTTCGAGGATTTTTCCGACGATGAGTGTGATTTGCCTCCATATGATGATTCTTCAAAGAATCATGATTTTACTTTCTCCAACCCTCTCTTCGATATCGATGAAGATTTTACCTTAAGTGACGAGTCATTTTCCGAGGAGGACATTCCAAAAGAGAATTTTATCATTTTCTCTAATCCTCTCTTTGATCTTGATGAAGAAATTGCTTCGACTAAGGTAGATCGAATTAATGATGAGGTGCTGGAAGGCATCCATTCAATTCCACCGGGAATTGATTCTTTTGATGCTGAATCTGATCTTGTAGAATCCGTGCTAAATCGAGACATTTCGATTGATTCTTCTCCTAAGATCGATTCTCTTTCCAATGAGTTCGCCGGTGAACTCATCCTTCCTAAATCAATTCCACCAGAAATTGAGGAAGTTGAATTTGACCCGGAAGGTGATATTCTGTTTTTGGAAAGTTTGCTCTACGATAACTCTTCTCCTCGACCTCCGGAAGCTCTTCAAGCCAATTCTAATGCTATCGAATCTCTCCCTCCATCTCATATCCCCGTTGCGGATAATGATTCTCTTATGGAGGAGATTGACTTGTTTCTTGCTGATGACGGATCAATACCACCAGGTATTGAGAGTGATGATGTCGACTCCGTAGATGACGATACTTCTATTTCCCTTCCCGAGTTCGAATCGTTTTATGTTGATTATCCCAATTCGGGAAATTCAACCATTGATGTGGTGGAAGACATCCCCGTAGATGTGCCTAATGTTTTACCCACCCATCCCATCCTGGAGCAAGATTTCATACCCACTAGTGAATTTTTCGCTTATGTTGTATGGATCTTTCTCCCATTTCTTGCTTATCCGGTTATTCCGCCTTCTCTTCTCTCCTGTGGGGATGAAGACACCATATTTGATCCCGGCATTTCAAAAGTATCATTCTTCTAAGCCGGATGTATCTCATCGGAGTGGAACTTTCATGAAATTCAATACTTATCGTAGTCACTTGAATGAAAGTCCGATGATGATTTTAATTTCCACTTGTTTCCTCAAGGATCCATAAATCCTTGTGATGGGTCAAGCATCGCGACCCTAAACAAGCGCTTCGTGGGAGGCACCCCATGCTTATCCGTAGTTGTAATAAGTGTTGTTGTTGTGTAAGATAGCTTGTCTTTTCCATTACCCGTGTTTCCATGTTGTTGTTATTGTCCAGGATTGCCCGGATTGTGAAGACTCTCAGTTTTGTCATTCATCAAGAGTTTCACATCCTCAGCTTCATTTGGGAATCCGATATCCTAATCTTATCGACTAACGTTTTATCTTTTGGCATACCTCATAAACGGCCTTAGGATTAATGTAGTACCCTTCAAAACATCGAGGACGATGTTTAGTTCTAGTTTGGGGGGGTATCTTCGATTTGATTGTTTTGGGAACCAAGACACCAAGATTTATAGTGGTTCGGCTACGAAGATCCTCTTCGCCCTACTCCACTCCGCGAGTATCCGACTCAAGATTTCACTATGTCAACAAACTACCTTTAGGCGGAGAACACCGCTTACACGTCGCTTACGTTATTTTCCGACACTAAGCTAAATGCTGAGTCCTAATCTTAGCTAGAACCAATCTACCACTTCACAAACACTATCCAATCATAAGATCTACACTATCGGATTTATTCACTGTTCGATTTACACCATCACACAAGATAATCAAAATAGAGGAGAAATCACTAATCTATAACACTTTGTTTCTTGGCGAATACGAGTGTTCTTCTCTTGCACTTGACGGAAGAAAGAACAAGATGAGATTGGATCACTTAAAACAAAAATTAGACAATGTTAGTGATCAAGAGATTTAGTAAGATAAAGAAGGGTTTTAAAAAGAGAAATATAACTGAAAAATTCGTGCAAAGAGGTGTGTTTTTCTACTAAGAATAGTGCAGTATTTATATCTAGGAAATCCCAACGTCTCCTGGTGGCGGTCCCGGCAGTCCCAGATATATCTGGGAGCTGCCCAGCCTATCAGGGGGCCGCCACTAGATTGACGCTCCTATATTTGTCTTTTATTGGAGAAGGTTAAATCTAGTGTAGAAGCTTCTATTTTGGGGGGAAAACAAGATTTGAATTTTTATATTTAAATAAAACATTTCTTTTATTAATAAAAATATTTTGTATAATTTTATTTTTGTAAAAATACTTTTGTAGAAATGTAATGGTTAAGAAAAAAATATTTTCTTGATCACTAATCATGTTTAATGATTTGTTTGTACATAACTTAAGTGATTTGCATAGAAATGGAAGTTTACGATTAATAACATGTAAACATTTATTTTTATCATAAATGTTTTTACATTTTGTCATCTTAAAAATGTAGAGAGGTCGAAAAATATAAATAACGTTTTTAGACATTATTTGTATTAACACTTTAGACACATAATATTAAAATTCATTTAAAGGATTTGAACTACAAATAATTTTTACTTGGTCAAACGGCTACACGAATTGGCCGTGTTTTCGGCACAGATTTGATATTTCACGTACATTATGAAACGGCTTTTAGTAACAAACTAAATATTGACACAACTAATAGAATATAAAAATTGTTCGAACATATCATATAGGATCTAATAAGTATTATTACTTGCCATAGGTGTCGAGTAGAAGGTTGCTGTTCATTTGGGTTGCCTAGTTTACTTGGAAATTTTCCAGAACTTATACTCTCGTCTTAACTCACAAGGTGAGTTTATCACAGCCTCTCTTTTACCATTTTTACGGTTTTGGGGTGAAAAGCATGATACGATTTACTTAAATTTCTATGTTAATACTTTACGTACTAAATCTTTTGAACGCACTTGGAATTTATGAAACTTTGAAACTTGTTAAACTTGTGAACTTGCTTTAAAACTTTTAAACTTCGTATGCATTTTTTGTTTGATGCTTGATAAGTGCTTAATTACACATATCTTTTACCTCTAAAAACGAGCTTAAATGACCAAAAACAGACAAAAACTGCCAAATATATGTTTGTTTTGCATTTGTATTGTGCAGGAAGTGGATATCATCAAAAAGACAGAAAACCAAGCCAAAATGACAAAACTGAGCATGGAATGGAAAAGACTGTGCAAAATCAAGGCCAAAGTCCAAAAATGCCAAAGTCAGAGTCAATACTGAAGAATCAGCAGTCAAACCGGAGCCGGAACTGAAGAATACTATTGGATGCAATCTTAACCCATCTGATGGGCCGGGAAAGCCCAATAGTATAATTATGAAGACTGTGAAGACCAAATGGGCCCTCAATCAATTACAACAGCCCATTTGTGTGCAATTGACAAAGACTGTGAAGACTTTGAAGGCCCAATCCTAGCCCAGTTACAGCCAATCTCAGCCATTGTACACACAAAACCCACTTCATAACCTTATTGGGCTTGAAAAAGCCCAATAACCAAACCTGTACCTTATTGGGCCTTAAAAAGCCCAATAACATAAGCCTAAACCTTATTGGGCCCAGACACACTCAATTGGGCCCAATACAAGCCCAAAAGCCCAACAACAAAACCCAAGCCCAACAAAAGCCCATTAATCCTTTTTACAAAACTTTAGGGACTAAAGTTGTCATTTTTTAAAGTGTTTTATAAAAGAAAAGTGGTAAAATAAAGAGAAGGACTAAAACTGCCAAATGGCAGTTTTCTTTTTATAAATAAAACACAAGGGCTGGTATTGCAATTTCCCAAACCTCTTTTTAATCTTTTAGTTATAAAAACGCAGGGACCAAAACCGTCACTTTCCAAACTTGGTTTATAACTGAATTTTGGGCTTAAATGAAATGAAAAGAGTAAGAAAGGTGAGGGGCTATTCTTGCCTCTTCCCCAAACATTACTTTTAAACCTGCGTACCATCCCTGTACCCAAACCCCTTACCCGCCAAAACTCATACCACCCTTCCCCACGGTTTCAAGCCCAAACCACCTCCCTAGTACACTCACAGCTCACCCCTCACCATTTCCCACAACCCATTACCCTTATAACCCCTTTCCAGTTCAACAATCACACAACCCGAAGACCTTTAATGGTGAGATGGTGTACAAGAAGCAAGTGGAAGGCTAGGATTGCTTGGGAAGCATTGTGCACTCACAACAAACTCATCCCAAGTCCTTTTAGCAGCTATAAAAGAGAGAAGACCAAGCCGAGCAACACACACCATTTTTTATGTTTTTAGCTTAATTTTAATTCCAAGTCTTTCTTTTAAGCATTTAAAGTATTGTAATTCAGTTCAACTTTAAAAGTTTTATGTAATTTCTTGGTTTTTAATAAAAAAGTTAAGAGTTTTTCTTGATATTGCTACTGTTGGAATTAAAGGTCCCATATAAGTTTCTTAATGCTATTTATCTTATGTAAGAGTGTGTTAAAGTGTTAAATCATTACTTATAATCACATTGTTAGCCAAATCAATTACATCTGTACTTCATTTACCAAAAAAAACAGTTAATACAAGCCTTTTTATAAATTAAAGGGGTGTTGGTTTAGCATTCAAAATGGGTCATATGGGGGTTTATCATGGGTTGTAACCACTCAGCCAACTTTGGCTGAGTGTGTGGGGTTAATTAAGCCATTTAAATCACCACTTTTAGTTTGAAAATAAATTTTTAAGTGTTTTTTGTATTCTGTCAAATTTCCAATAAGCAAAAGTGAGCTAAACCACTCAAGCTGCTTATGCAGCTTAAGCACACCATTTTTGTGCTTGTTGTGGTTGTTTCTAGCCATTTTAAAACACCCCTTGTTCTGTCCCTTTAAGCTCACCAATATAGCCAAGTATGTATGCATGTGTGTTTGTGAAAAACAGCCATTTTTAAGCCCCATATTCAGCAGTTTTAAAAAGCCCTTAAGCTCTCATACTTTGCAAATAAGCTCATTTGCATCCCTTGTTAATCTGTTTGAGGTTGTTTTGGCTAAAGCTCATGAGAGCTATTTCATAAAGCCCAAATATCCCATTAAAGCTTACTGCCTTTATTTCCCCCTGTGCTGAGCACCTAAAGGGAAAAAGGGTTGTGGGTGGGTAAGGGTGATGGTTTATCTCAGCCCACTTTTCTAGCTTATTTAGATATTAAGCACTAGGATATTTTTGCTTTTTCATGTAGCTTATAGGTCCCACTCTTAGGTTTTCCAGCTTATTTCCTTTAGTTTGCTTTTTAGTGTAGCTTAATCTTAGGCTTTAAGTCACCTTTTTCTGTTTTCTTATTAAAACTGTTAATATAGCTTAAGTTATCCCCAGCTTATTTTAGGGCTTATTAGACTTCCATAGCTTATATTTAGGACTCCCCTCTCCCTATTTATCTGTCCCCCATAGTTGTAGCTCATTTTGTTAGCTTAAATCCCAAAAGCCAAGAAAAATAAGCTAATAAGCTTTTGCAGCCCCAAAAGCTCACTTTTCTAGCTTATTAAGTTAACTAAAAGCATAAGTGCTTTTACAAAAGTTGTTCCCCTTAAGCCCCTCTATAAGTTTGCTTTTGAGTTTTGCTAATAAGCCATTAAGGACTAAGCTTGTGAATCGGGGTTCAACCTCCAAAAGGGATCCTTTATGTAAATTCTAGTTTTAGGTTACCGTTTGTTAGACCCTGTTGTTAAGCGTACCCTGTTACTTTTCGTTAGTCCCTTATAATCCTTTTCACTGTTAGTCCCGTTTAGTTAACTTTTAGTTATTTATTTAATTTAATTAATTAAGATTAGGTATAAAAATTATTAGTTTAATTACTTTTAATTTATTCAGTAAAATTTGGCATTTTATATTTTTTAGAATTGTAACTTTTTCTTATTTAATCTTATTTTTAGAATTTTTATAACTTTTTATTATTAGTCTTTTCTATTTTTCTTAGTTTTTAATTAGTTATTAATTCTTTATAAATTCATAAAAATCCAAAAATTAATAAAAAAATATTTTTCATTTTTTATAAAAAATTTTCTTTTGTCATTTTAGTGGTCTAGGGAAAAATATAAAATTTATGTAGCTTAATTATTCTTAAATTTCAGTCTTAGACCCGTTAACCGAGTGCGTTTATAAAAACCGTTTCTTTTCGTTTTAAAACAATCAAACACTCCGTTTTTAATTCTAGTTTTTTTTATTTTTCAAATTAACTTAATTAGAATTTAATTTTGATTTTTAATTTAATTTAGCATTTATTTTCTTAATTTTTAGTATTTAGGTTCCCGATACTGATTCTGGTTCCCCGTATTTTATATAGAGATTTAATTTTAGGATTTTCTCTATAACTAATTTGTTCCGTTAGTTTTTTAAGATCTCCCATTTCTATATCTGTTTCCCGTAGATTAAATTAGGTTTTATTGATTAATTTTTAGTTGTATCATTGGTTTCCCATCATATCTAAATATTCTCCCACATTCAATTTCCATCCAAACCAGTATTACTTTCAATTGCAGCCTCGTCTGGAGACATACGACCCGTGGAAAATCTCTTCCGGAATCTTTTTATTATTGAATTCTTATATAATTAACTCTTTGTTTAGATTTTGACCTTTTGCCTTGTTAAAGGGCAATTGGTTCGATTTGCATTTGTGTTATTTTAATATATAACCTAACAGCAGAATCAATTTTTGGCGCCGTTCCACGGGAGCATTTGCTACGATTTTTATCCAACTTTGATCTAAACTTGTCTTATTGTTAATATATCATAGTAAAAAAACACAAAAATATTTTTCCTTTCTTTTTATTAGTACATATCATATAAAAAATTTAAAAAAAAAAACCAAAAAAAAATATAAAAAATTGTCCATAAAAAATTTAAAAGTCACTAATTGGTAAAATACCAAAATATAATATTCTCCACTTGAGGTATATCAAATAAGTTTCCGGTGACCTATTGAGGTTCCCAACTCGGAACGCAAAATTAAACTCCTTCTGTGTTCAACTTACGAAACGCTCACCTCATTTTGATTAACAAACTATAAAGTGAGTATAAAGGAGGGTTTGTATCCTAGAGGAACTGACGACCCGAAAGGAGAAATAAGCATCGCGCTATTCCTACTCCTGCCTATCCTCTCCCTCACCTGTGCGTTTTTCGTTCTGAGAGCTATCCGTGAAGTAAGATTGATTATTTGGGCTTAATTTTCTATCTCTTGTCCGTTTAACAATATACTGTAATAATTTTTAAATCCAAAAATCTCCAAAAAAAAAAAAAAATTAGTGTAACATCTCTTTTATTTATTTTTATTTCCATTTTGTGCATGCCGCACGTCGATCACAGTCTCACGTGAGCAACGACCTCCTCCACCAGAAGGACCGGCCCAGATGTATCGAACCTCTCGTATAGAATACCCCATTTCAGGAAGATCCTACGTAGAGCAATGCAGAATACTCGAACTATGGCCTCAATTTGTCTTCCACCACCCACCGAGGGGTACGAGGACGCAAGCCTTATTCCTGAAATTGTGGCAAACAATTTCGAGCAAAGCATGTTAAAAATCATCTTGTCCAGAACAAACAGTTCTTCGGTCATGACAAAGAAACCGCATGCCTCATATCCAGTTACTTCAACATGATCACCTCCACAATGAGGGTCCCCAATGTTCCAAATGCTAACTATTAAGCTTATGCTTATTTCCAGTCTCTATCGAGAGCAGCCCGAATTGACTAGAAAAAGAACCCCCTCGATCTATTCAAACTGGACGATCTGTATCCAAATTCATCACCAGTTTTTCCCCTCCTTCTAAAAACGAAGAATCTTCGCTAAATGAGATAACCAGATTATCAGCAAGTTTCATGAAACGTTTATGAGGCTTGGATCGTTTCAATGACTACTTAGGGCATGTCCCACATCCATGGATTCTCAGAATTGCATCAACTTGATACATTCTATAATGCTTTGAACATTAATGATCAAGATTCATTGAACTCCGCAGCAGGTGGAAACTTTTTGGACAAAATGCCTCGCGAATGTTTTAAAAATCCATCGAGACGAGCAAGTCCAAAGGTCGTCAACACGAGCTAATGCAGTTGTTTGCCAAGGTAAGTACAACTCTTCCACCAAGCTGTTTCAATCAGATGTTGCTGAACTAAAAGGAAATTGTCCGAGCATTGCTCTTAGTAGACAAGAAGAAACAAGCTTATGCTTCCAGCCTCCAGTTCCTGCACCTGCCAAAGCTGTTGAGCTAAGTTGTGTTACTTGTGTGGTGCCATTCTCACCAAAACCTTCCAGCCCCTCATGGGCAACGTTTATCGGACAATACATCTCTGATATGTAGCCCACAAAGCGCTGCCGCTAAATACAACCAAGTAAACTCCCATTTCCGTACCTCAAATGGTACAAAACATATTAGACCTCCGAGGTTTTTCCACCCGTTTCAGACTCTCAAGCTAATAATGCTAACAATTCAATCGGAGGAATAACTTTAACCAAAACCGGAGAGCAATTTCAACCAAACTAGCGGGGAATTTTAACCAGTCCATTTCAGTCAGAATCAACTTCATAGACCCCAGGTTAATCAATTCTCCAGCTTATCAAGCCCCCGTTACCTCAGACACCACAGATGTCGCCAAGAACGATTTTGACCAACTACGTCAAGGCTAATGGATGCTACATGAAACCATGCCAAATAACCTCCAAAACCAGTCAGAAGCTTGCAAAATCGCAACACACAAATTTGAATAATCAATGGCAAATCTGACTGATAAGTTGGCTAAGTTTGGTAACTGCCAAAACCGCTTCTTCTATCAGGGTCAGGTGACACTCCCTGGTAACACAGTTACTAACCCTAGAGAAGAACATAAAGGGAATCACTACCCCGAAGCGGTGTTGCATAACAAGGACCCTCCCAATTCCTACTTCTTCAGTAGTGAAGCATACCCGAGTGACAAACGACCAAGTGCACCCTTCTTGTTCCTAAAGAACCGCACCTACCAACATCCGTGTAGATCCCTGCACCAATCAGCAACTACCATTTCTTGAGCCCATTGTCTCTCCTGTTGTTCGCTCCCCGTGCCAAACACTAAACCTTCCGGTTTTCTCTTCCATATCCTTCGAGTGCGTGATAATGAAAAGAGCCGTAATCATGCAATGAACAAAACGAGCAAATCTATGAAAACTCTAGAGAAGAGTTTCGAGATTAGCTTTACGGATGCTCTTGTTTTTGCTGCCAAATTCGCCTCGACTCAAGAACCTGTACTTGGGTATTAAAGAGAAACTTACTGAAGTGGCTCGAACTTTCCAATTAACCCTGTCGAGCTCAACTTCGATTAATGAACATCTGTTCGCGGTTCATCTTTGAGACAAGTTACCAGAAAAAAAACTTGGAGACCCCGGCATGTGTCCTGATACTTGGTGAATTCCAGATGGATGAATGCTTAGCATTAGCCGATCCTCGGTGCTAGCAATTAATCTGATCCCATTTTCATTCTGGAAAAGCTTTCGCTTCCCTATCTTAATCCAACTTGAGACAACAACGAACTTGGCTAATCGACATTTTCAAAACCAATGGAATTGCAAAAGACATCTCCGTTAAAAGTTGGGTGATATTTCAACTTTCCAGCCGGACTTTGTGGTTAGATTTTGGCCAGAACCCCCGCGAGTCCCTTTAATTCTCGGGAGGTGCTTCTTAAAAGACCAGTCGTGCTTTGATGATGTGCACAAGGTGAATTAACTCTAGAATAGAAGTGAAAGCATCACTTACAATTTGATCAGACTTCCGAGATACTCCGGCCCAATAACACACACATGAACGGCAAAACAAGATTGACGTCAATTGAGATGGCTTGTGAGGACTACTCTCAAGAAGTTCTTTGGTTTTACTGTTATAATCGCGAGTGGAAATTCCACTCCTATTATGATCCAATTGATGCTACATCTTCTCCTACCTAACTCCATTTGGGGATAGTGAAATCCTGCTTCTCGAAGAACCGACTCTTTTCTTGGTCTAGCAGACGAGCCGGATTGGTCCAGCATATAATCCATTCTACTATGATCCTGAGGGGGACATTCTTATTCAGAAGCCATCTTGAATAGTGAATCCACCCACTTCCCCCTCCAATCAAGGAACTTATCTTCCCAGAAGTCCAACTGAGCTTAAGTCT
This sequence comes from Tanacetum coccineum, assembly GCA_026074375.1. Lineage (NCBI taxonomy): Eukaryota > Viridiplantae > Streptophyta > Magnoliopsida > Asterales > Asteraceae > Tanacetum > Tanacetum coccineum. The sequence continues at coordinate 23,602 of BQNB010089614.1, forward strand.
GTGAAACTAATACAGCAATTCTTCCGTTGATGTACCTACCTGATGGATTGAACACAAGGAACTGCCTCCCCATCTTGAGTATGCATTTTTGGAGGGCGAATGATAAGTGCTTAATTACACATATCTTTTACCTCTAAAAACGAGCTTAAATGACCAAAAACAGACAAAAACTGCCAAATATATGTTTGTTTTGCATTTGTATTGTGCAGGAAGTGGATATCATCAAAAAGACAGAAAACCAAGCCAAAATGACAAAACTGAGCATGGAATGGAAAAGACTGTGCAAAATCAAGGCCAAAGTCCAAAAATGCCAAAGTCAGAGTCAATACTGAAGAATACTGTTGGATGCAATCTTAACCCATCTGATGGGCCGGGAAAGCCCAATAGTATAATTATGAAGACTTTGAAGGCCCAATCCTAGCCCAGTTACAGCCAATCTCAGCCATTGTACACACAAAACCCACTTCATAACCTTATTGGGCTTGAAAAAGCCCAATAACATAAGCCTAACCCTTATTGGGCCCAGACACACTCAGTGGGCCCAATACAAGCCCAATACAAGCCCAATAAAAACCCAAGCCCAACAAAAGCCCAAAATCCTTTTTTATAAAACTTTAGGGGCTTAAATTGCCAATTTTGAAAGTTATTTTATAAAAGAAAAGTGGTAAAACAAAGAAGGACTAAAACTGCCAAATGGCAGTTTTCCTTTTAGTTATAAACCAGAGGGACCATTCTTGCAATAAGCCAAAACCTTTTTAAACTTTTAGTTATAAAAACGGAGGGACCAAAACTGTTATTTTCCAAACCTTTTTATAACTGAAATTAGGCTTAAAAAGAAATGAAAAGGGAAGAAAAGAAGAGGGACCATCTTTGCCTCTTCCCCAAACATATCGTTTAAACCCTGCAACCCACCCCCCGTACCCGCCAAAACCATACCAGCCATTTTCCCACTGTTTTCTCTCCCAAACCACCTCCCAAGTACTTTCCAGCTCACCCCTCACCCATTTCCACCTTACCCTGCCTCTATATCTCTTCCCACTTGGAAATCAGTCAACCTCGCACCCCCCTTCAATGGCTGAGATTGCTACAAGGCGAATGGATGGCTAGGATTGAGCATGCTACTTTCTACTCTCACAGCTAACACATCCCAACACAAAGAAAGGGCAAAGGACTTCTATAAAAGAGCCAAGACCAAGCCGAAGCAAAAAAACCATTATTTTTATGTTTTTAGCTTAAATTTTAAATCCAAGTCTTTCTTTTAAGATTTTAAGTGTATTCAGTTTATTTTTTAAGCTTATGTTGTAATACTTTCAATTTAATAAAAGTTAAGAGTTTTCTTTGAAATATTGCATTTGCTAAAAATTTAAAGCTTCATATTAACTGTTTAAACCTGTTAAACTTGTATAAGAATGTGTCAAAATGGTTAAATATTTATAAATAATTATCTTAGCCTTTACTTCATTAAAAAGGGCTAAAAAGCCGAATTAAGAAATTAAGGGAGTGTTTGGTTTAGACCCAAAATGGGTCATAATGGGTTTTGCATGGGTCAAGCTCACTCAGCCAACTTTGGCTGAGTGTGTAGGCTTAATTAAGCCATTTAAATTGCCACTTTTAGTTTTAAAATAAGTTTTTAAGTCCTTTTTGGTTTCTGTCAAAATTTGAATAAGCAAAAATGAGCTTAAAGGCTCAAGCTGCTTATGCAGCTTAAGCACACTTTGTTGTGCTTATTTGAGTTGTTTCTACCCATTTACCCAACCCTTGTTGCTGTCCCTTTGGTTTGACCAAGTAAGAGTCAAAGTTTTTGTATACATGATCTTTGAAAACCCCCACTTTTAAGCCCCAATTATCAGCAGTAAAAATAAGGCCTTAAGCCCTCATCTTTTGAATATAAGCTCACTAGTCACCCCTTGTTATCTGTTTTTACTTTGTTTTGGCTAAAAAGCTCTTAAGAGCTTATTTTCATAAGCTCAAATAAGCCTTAAGCTCACTGTTGCACCCTCCCCTGGTGCTGAGACCATAAACTCAGCCCACTTGTTTAGCTTATTTAGGTATTAAGCCTTAGGATCTTTTAGCTTTTATTTATAGCCTATAGGTAGTTCTTTAAGTCCCCAAAAGCTTATAGCTTATATAGCTTATTTAGTTAGCTTATTTAGGCCTTAAAGTAGGGGCTTTTCTGTTTTCTTTTTAAACTGTCACATAGCTTAAGTCACTTTCCAGCTTATTTTAAGGCTTATTATAGCTTGCTTTAGCTTATTTAGGATTCCCCTTCCCTATTTATCTGTCCCCCATAGATTTTAGCTTATTTTGTTAGCTTAAGCTCAAAGAAAAAAGCAAATAAGCTTTTAAGCTTATTAACATTCTGTCAGCCCAAAAGCTCACATTTCTAGCTTATTTAGTTCATTTCAGCTTATACTCCTTTTATGAAAAATGCTCCCCTTGAGCCCCTTAACAAGTCTTCTTTTATAGCTTTTTGATAATAAGCTGTTGGACCCACCTTGCAGTCGGGGTCCACTTCAGGGACCATTTGTGTAATTTTGTCTTTTATAGTTACCACTGTTAGTCCCTGTGGTTAGTTAGCCTGTTACCCCGTTTGTCCTTGTGTCCTTTTCACTGTTAGTCCCTTTAGTTAACCACAGTTAGTTTATTTAATTTAATTAATATAAATTAGGTTTAAAATTAATTAGTTTAATTACTTTTTATATAATCAGTAAAATTTGGGCATTTTTATATTTTTAGAATTGTTAACTTTTTCTTTATTTAATTTTATTTTTTCAGAATTTTTATAACTTTTATTTTTTGTCTTTTTCTATTTTCTTAGTTTTAATTAGTTTTTAATCTTTAAAAATTCATAAAAAATCCAAAAATTAATAAAAAAATATTTTTCTTTTTTATAAAATTTTCTTTTGTCATTTAGTGTCTAGGAAAAATATAAAATTTAGTATAGGCTTAATTTTTCTTAAATTTCAGTCTTAGACCCGTTTTACCGGGTGCATTTTACCGTTTCTTTTCGTTTAGCATTCAAACGACCTCCGTTTTAGTTCTAGTTTTTTTTATTTTTCAAATTAAGTTAATTAGAATTTAATTTTGATTTTTAATTTAATTTAGCATTTATTTTCTTAATTTTTAGTATTTAGGTTTCCCGATACCTGATTCTGTTCCCCGTATTTTAGTATAGATTTAATTTTAGGACTTCCCTATAACTAATTTTGTTTCCCGTAGTTTTTAAGATCCCCATTTCCTATATTTGTTTCCCGTAGATTAAATTAAGTTTTATTTAATTAATTTTAGTTGTAATTATATCAGTGTTTCCATCATATATTCTCCATCATTCAATTTCTCATCAAACCAGGATTACTTTCAATTGCAGCCTCGTTGGGACATACGACCCGGGAATATCTCTTCCGGAATCTTTTTATAATTGATTCTCTTGTGTATTTTATTTCTAGGTAGGTCTTGCCTTTTTACCTTGGTCAAGGGTAAAAAGTTTGGATTTGCCTAGTATTTTATATACTATTTGACGAACCAGGGATATTCTTGAAGAATTGCTTAACAATGATTCTTTTTCACTACCTAAAAATGAGTCATTTCAATTTAATCGTTATTATGATCTATCATCTTCTCGTCCTCCTGCGAAACCACCAGATGATAATGGAACTTACTTTGATGTTGAGCCCGATACGAGAATTTTGACTGTAAAAGTGGTGGATGATATTTCTGTACGTTATGTTCTTAAGACTAGAAATTTACCCAACCAACCCAC
>BQNB010089616.1:0-19567 GCA_026074375.1 Tanacetum coccineum
GGTCAGAATTTAATTGTAACACACGAAAGTAATTGAATCTGAGATTGTGTTCATCATGTTTCGAGTCTTGTGAATTGATGTAGAGGGATGGAGTTGAGTGATGGAATTTGTGACAAAGGGATTTATAGGTTTAGAGTTAGATTTGGTTTGGCTGTGAGTGTTTTTGATGATGGTTGATGTTGGCTGTAGTGGTTGTTGAAGTTTGTAGATGGGTTCAAGTCCGTTACATCTTGATCTATTCTTTTTTGTTATTTAGTCTTGACTTAGTGAGTTACCCGGGTAAACTCGGTAATTACCAGGGTTCTAAATAGCGCGCTATAGCGTCGCCATAGCGCGAAGCGTGGCCTCCACGTTACGAAACAGGCCAAGGCGTCGTCTCTAGGCGTGGCGTGCAATATAGCGTGATAAAGCGTGCTATAGCGCATAGCGTGGCGAGTTTTTTTGAAGTGTTTAAGAGATTTTCTAAAATTTGAGATTTATGCTTGGATTTACTAATATTTTGGAATGATGCTTGAATTTAATAATATTTACTACTCATACTATTCTAAACTATGATATTAATCTATAAATCTATAAATATTTTTTGCCGCCTTAAGTTACGCGCCTTAAAAACGCCATGTCGCTATGCCTCACGCTAAAGCTTGAGGCTTGGCTATGCCGCTACGCCACGCTTCACGCTATTTATAACCTTGGTAATTACCAAGTTAACTCGGTTGGGTTTAGATCGGGTCTCAAGTGACACAAACTAGATCGGGTCCTCTTGGTTGAAAACTAGATCGGTTCCATTTGAAAAAGGACTAGATCGGTGCTTGTATTGGAACTGACTAGATCGGCTCCCTTGTCTTGAACTCGTTCGGTTGTGCTAGATCGGTTTCAACTAGAAGCCAAAACGTACTATTGTCCTTTCTTTATCTTTTGTCTTCTTGGCTAACAAAATGGATCTATGTCCCTTTGATCTTATCTTCAAACCGTGTACCAACAAAAATAAGCCAAGAAAGATGAGCACTCAAAAAGCTCTTAAACCAGAAAAATAATCTCAAACAAACCAATAAGCTCAAATAAGCTTATAAAAGCTTAAAAATAAGCTAAAAAAATGATCACCAGATCTGTTTTTTTAGACTTTCGGGAAGCAAAGAAGGACCACAAAAAAACTCATAAAAAATATAAAAAAGACTGTTATAAAAGCTCATAAAGAACTGTTATAAAAAATGAAAACAGATTCGTGGCTTTTTTCATAAAAAACCTGTGAGTCCCTAAACGAATAGATCTCTGCAGCCTATTAAGGTTGATAGCCAAGATGTATAAATACAACTGACTATATAGAAACACTGATTATGAATACTATGTGTTAATGCGGAATCTTAACACAAGTACTAAGAAAAATAATGTAGAACTAAATAATAACTTCTATTAATCTGCTTTGAACAATTACAGATTACTAACTATTTGAGATATGATATTGCTATGAGATTTCTTGAGGTCGTGTTTCTAACTATGCCAAGAGGGATCCTTTTATAGAATAATGATAAACCCTAACAGGCTTATAAATCGCTAACAGATAACACATATCTTTTCCTAGAATATCTTATAAACGGTACTAACTATTTTCTACTAACAGTACTAACTATTTGATCAGTACTTACATTTTGTACTGTCGGTACTAACTTAGGAAAACATAAATCCTAACAATCCTCCCTTAAACATGAATGTTGAACTCTTTTAACTTCATGTTTCTTCAACTTCTTTAATGCATAGAGGATGTATCCAAACACTCATACCATTTCTTGATCTTTAAACTTTATCCTTCTTCAGCAGCAGCTTTGTCTTCTCAGCTACACAACAACATCTTTTCAGCAACAATCCAACTAAGTTGGCTTTATAGTTTTTGGCAAACTACCAGCCATTAACGGATTTGATGTTCCTTTACCAGTAGCCGTTTGCTCTGGGATAGTTAACTCTTTATTTTAAAAACATGGTGAGTTAATTACCATACAGTTTTTGGTAAACTGTCAACCATCAACGGAATTGATTTGTCTTTACCAAATACCGTTTGCTTTTGGACTAGCCAATGCTTCATTGCCATAACATGGTGCATTGATAAACCATATAGTTTTTAGCAAACTATCAGCTATCAACATATTTGATTAGTCTTTACCATGAACTGTTTGATCATGGACTAACCAACTCTTCACCATGAAGTAAGGTGAGTTGAGAACCCTACAATTTTTGGTAAATTGTCAACCATAAACGGATTTGAGAAGTCTTTACCACAAGCCGTTTGCTTATGGACTAGCCAGTTCTTATGCCTGTTAAGCATGGTGAACTGATGACCATTTGTTGTGTGGTGGTTAGCCAACACTCAAACCCTTCTCAATCCCATCAATCTTATTCTTCATTTATCTGTTGCTTAATAAACCTTATTTAATCAAGAGCAACATAACTTTCTCTTTCAACTTCCAAACCATGATCAAGCATCTTTTGCAACAAATCTTTTGAGAGAGGATATCTTCTTTCAACCAATATATGAATAACAATTCCATCCTCAAACTCTAGTATGCAGACTCCACTTGATTCATACAACCTCTATGTGACAATCTTCCAATCTTGTTGACCACTCCAGAAGTCACTTTGTTCATTCCCTTCTGTTGAGGATTCTATCATAATCTTCAAGTCTCCCTAAAGAATCAATTCAAATCCATCTAATGTAACTTCTGAGAACTGATCCCTTATTAAGTCATACAGATGAAATATATCTTGTCTATCAAAGATATGAAGTACCTCCATGAGATAGTTGAAAGCCCTAAAATTCCCATTGGCTCTGTAGATAACAAGATAATCTCCATCTGGTGATGATACCTTGTTCAATCTAGCAATAACTGATTTCTTCTCCATTATCTCACTGTCTAAGGTACTTTCAAATGTAACAATCTTCAGGCATTTTTTATGTTCATCCTCACTGTCAACATCAGATAGCCAAGATGTATAAATACAACAGACTATATAGAAACACTGATTATGAATACTATGTGTTAATGCGGAATCTTAACACAAGTACTAAGAAAAACAATGTAGAACTAAATAACAACTTCTATTAATCTGCTTTGAACAATTACAGATTACTAACTAATTGAGATATGACATTGCTATGAGATTTCTTGAGTTCGTGTCTCTAACTATGCCAAGAGGGATCCTTTTATAGACTAAGGATAAACCCTAACAGGCTTACAAATCGCTAACAGATAACACATATCTTTTCCTAGAATATCTCATACATATCTCATAAACGGTACTAACTATTATCTACTAACGGTACTAACTAACTGAGCAGTACTTACATTTTGTACTGTCGTTACTAACTATAACTATCAGTACTAACTATTTGTACTGTCGGTACTAACTTAGGAAAACATAAATCCTAACAATCCTAACACTCTGCAACATCAAGGTGAGTTCATATCCCCACGTTTTACTTGTTTTACATATACTTTACTACTTTTGGGGTGAGAAACATGCTCGTTAACAAACTCGTTTACGTTACTGAATTTCAAACTCGTTTATGCGTTGATTACAAACTCGTTACATGATTGATATCACACTCGCTTTTACTTATGGATTTAAGTACTTTAAGCTTTTACGAAAACGTTGATTACTTTCACATTGGACACAAGTGTTTATAGTTAGCGTTTCCTGTTTATATGTTTCCTAAGTTTGCTTACAAACCCACTACTGCCAGAATTATCATGAACTGTTAATTTCTTGACCGGAGGACCAGTTGAGGGAGCGCGAGTGAATAAATAGATTTATTGGGACTAATTATCCCTATCCGGGTGAGTAGCGCTCACTGTTCGAGTTTGCCAAGAACAAACGGATATATGTCATGAGGTTGGTTGAGTGGTTGAGTAGCACTTCTTCTTCAGTATGATCCATCCAGTACTTACTTTGCTCATAAGTACCATTCATTTTGATCATCAGTACGGATTTGCATTTTGACATACTAAAATATATCACAATAGAACATAAAACCTAATAGCAAATAAGAAAATAGACCAAGTTACCCCTCGGATAAAATTCACATCTCAAAAAATAATATAATAATATAATACATAAACTATATTAAAAACCGGCCCAAATATGATCACCCGGTTCTTTCCATCCCCAACGACTATGCAATTGAAACTTCGCATTAACTTGGATTCTGATTTGCATAAGCATAATAAAAGATTTGATGATCTATATCTACTACCAAAATAAAAGCAATAATAATAAAAAAAAAAAATAACAATAAAAGCAATTAAAAACAATTAAACAATTTAAAAAGGAAAACGAGAAACAAATAAAACGCGACAATTAAACAAGTAAATCAAAATTAAGTCCTAAAAATGCAAACTAATTTTCTAAACCTAGAATTAGACAAAAGAAAATTTTAGGAAAAAGAAAAATATTTTTTTGTTTATTTTTGAAATTTTTATGAATTAAAATCTATTAAAAACTAATTAAATCCTACAAATATAAAAATATGAAAATAATTGAAATTATATTTTTATAAAATAAAATAAGTAAAAATAAAATTTTAGAAAAAAGAATTACTATTTTTGGCTTTTTAGATTTTTAAATATGATTTTTTAAAGATTTAAACTAATTAAAAATAATACAAATAATAAAAATATTAATCCTAAAATTTTTATAAAAATTACACTATAAAAATTAAAAGCCCTAATTTTTTACTTTTTATTAAAGACTAATTAAACTAATTAAAACTAAACCCTAATTATTAATTAAAATATTAAAGTTAATTAAAACTTAACTAAGGTTTGACAAAAGGACTAACAGTGCAATTACTAAAAGGACTAACGAAGTAAAACTCTTAACAGACAAAGGTTTAACTGAGTTAACAAAGAGATTTAAAAATTACAAAAATAGTCCCTGAAGTCCCTCCCCGACAATAAACTAAACTAAGTACTAAAATTAAGCTTAATATAAGATTGGATTTAAAAAGTGCTTTTAATGGAAAACTTAAAAAAGCAAAGTTGTAAAGGAAGCTAGTGGGAACAAAATTAACAAAAGCTCTATTAGCTGAAACTCACTGATAACTCCAAAAAGACTTATTTTTTAAGTTGACCTCAAAAGGGAGGGCTTAACCTCTTAGTTTTTTAGAAAATAAGCTATAAAAAAAATCTCAAAATAAAGTTTCGAAATGAAAAAAGGAAAGAAGCTAAGCAAGCTTATACTTGCTTAATCTAAGATTGAAAAGAAATGAGAGCTTAATCTACTTTTAAGCTACTGAAAATGATGAGGAAACAAGCAAACTCAGAAATCTAGAAAATAAGCAAAAAATCTCATTAAGCTAAAAAGCACAAAGGACAAAACTAGACTATAAGCTTCTGAAAACTAGTTAAGCTACTTATAATCTATCTATTTAAGCTATAAAAACTACTATCTTAGGCTAGAATTAAGATTTTAAGAAACTACTAATTTACCTACTATTTTTGGCTTTTCTAAGCTGATAAGCTGTTTTTAAAGCAAAATTTAAACTAGCAATCTATTTTGGAAATGAAAAATAAGCCCTATCCTATATTAAGCTATATAAAAACTATCTTAAACCTAATTATAAGCTCCTAAATCCTATGCTATCTAGCTGAAAATTATAAGCAAAAGTGACAGCAGGAACTGAGTTGTTCCTGCTGGTGCACTTTGCACAAACACAAAACCAATGGTGCAGGATTCCTAAATGGTAATCCTGCACTTGGACACACTCCCTTAGAGTGTACAAACACAAATCAAGAATAACCAAGCCTTAGATAGCTTGGTTTGATAATTTCCACAAGTGAAAATCAAAGATCATTTCCCCTGGTGCAGGAACATCTAATATAAGTCATAACTTTTTGATTTCTTAAAACTAACTTCTAAAAACTCAATTCCTAATGTTTTTAACTGAAATCTAAGCTGTCTTAAAAGGTTTGCACAAATACTATTGACTTTTGATAGTCAAAGTGGCTTATGCCAAACACCCCTTTAAAGTAATGACAGTTTTGATAAAAGCTTTAAAAATGAAAACTAATGTTTAAAACTTATTGACTAGGTTTTAAAAAACTTATATCTACCATTTTAAACATGATTCAACAACTGATTAAGCTAGAAACAAAGATCTATACTATTTCACTAATATTTTTGGTTTTTTAAGGATTTTATGACAGAAATAAGAACTAATGATTTTTATCTATTTAAGCAAAAAACAGTTGAAAACATATAACTAATAAACACTAGTAAAGAGAAATAAGCACAATTAAGCAACTAATTTAAGCAACTAAGCAAAATTAATAAGCAATCTAAAACTAATAAGAACTAGAGACAAGTAATTAATAAAACTTAAAGAGAAACTTACAAAAACCTTTAGCTCAACAAAAGGCACCCAAATAGGGCAGCTACAAGCTCCCTAGCTTATTAATAAGCTAGGGTATAAGTCCATAGGGATCCTTCCCTTTTAGATCCCTCTTCCAAAAGCTCAATTCCAATGAATTCCATGGTAAATGTAAGTTAGATTGTTTTAAGGTTTGGAAAGTATTATTTCTGACTTGATTAAGCTCTATTTCAGCTTATAGACTGAAAGAGCTTATGAGTAGCTTATGGCTATTTAGCTTAACAGTTTAAGGTAAAATAAGAGCTTATTTAGTTAACAAGAGAGCTTAAAAAAGGTTAAAAACAACTGAATTCATTAATAGAAAACTTGATTACAATATTTAAAAGGAAATTACAAGATTTAAAGTAAAATTAAATACAATCTTTACTAAAAGATTCGGGTGTGTGTGTGAAGAGTGAGGCCCTATTTATAGGTGCTGAAAGAAGCTTCTAGGATCTCTTGCCTTGCTCTCCAATCTTTCAATCTCAGCCAATTTTCTTTTTATTCAATCTTTGAGACTTTATTGTGGCCGATATTGTTCATTGTGTGGACCACCTGAAGATTGCCAGAGTGTCATTCCACTTTTGGATGTCCATTGCTTCTTTTGTGAGTGTTTTTGCTCCAAAAAACGCCCACATGGAATTTGTGCTTTCATTTACGACGTGTTCTTCCTTTTGTGTGAGCTAATGAGGACTTTGATATGACTTATTCTCTCCTTCTATTTGCTTAGGTGCGCTAGAATTGTCCACTTTGTTCCTTTGAATTGTGAAAGCCCCTTATTTTACCCTTGTGGGGGGGGTGTGACTCGTAAAATGTTAGTGACGATGAATAGTAAAAAGGGGTTCACGCCTATTTTTTTGACAGTTAAAATCATTATATCTTTGGGATATTACACAAATGGCCCTTGTCTTTCTTTTCCCTTTTTCTTGTTATAAATATCTTTAGGAAATTACAAGATTAGCCCATATGGTTTATTAAAGGAGAAATGGGCTAAGCTAAGTGGGCTTTTAAATGGGCTTTTGGGCCAAATGGATCCGGTGTGGAAATATTTAGGAATTTAAGGCCCAATAATGATTTAAGGGCCCATAGAGGCGGTGGGGGTCATTTTTGGACATTTATGAACTTGATAGACTGGAAATTGGATTATTGTGGGTTTTGTCTTGTGTGGTGTTTTCTGTTTGACCAGAGTTGATCTTTTCTTTGGACTGCGATTTGACTGAGGCTTGACTTATCTGGCTTCGGCATTGATTCTTTGGCCTTCTTTTCGTTCTCTTCTGTTCTTAGTGTCCGTGTTGGCTTGTTTTTTTATATTTTCATTGTAAATTTTTGATATATCCGTACCTGCACACACAAAACACAAATACAAGCATAATTTTGCCATTTTTGGTCTGTTTTGGGTTTAATTGGGTTATTTTAGGTACAAACGGATATGTGTATTCTACACTTATCAGAAGTCAAAGTCAACCCCGGGATACGACATTGGAAAGAGCATGGAAAAATGAACCCGAAACCCTATCATGATAAAATGGGCTAACCCGTACCTATTTTAGTGGGCCGAAGTCATACCCACTATATTTTTAATAAAAACCTTTTAGTTTCAATTTAAAAAGCCATTCCTTTTTTCTTAAAAACAAACCAGCCCAAAAATGGCAACACCATATCCTGTGGCAATTAACTACATTAACACCGTTAGCCCAAGGACCCACCCTTTTCCCATTAACCCTGTTAGTCCTCTAAGGACTGTAACTGTAACATCACTATATAAACTGAGGGGTTATTTCTGCCAAAACCTCCAAACTTTTATCACCACTTGGACTTACCATGTAATATAACAATACACTTTCAGGGGTCTATCTTGCCACTTCCCAAAACCTTTCACCCAAATCCAGTTAAACCCATTTCCCCCTAAACCCTATTCATTATCCTTGTCCCTTTCATAACCCCGCAACTACACAACATAAAACCTTCACCCCATGACAAAAAACCTCAACCCCACCCCTACATAGGCTCTTGAACACCCTGGAAATCCTAAACCGCCCCATTGGTTAAGATTTGAAGAAAAGAAATCAAGGGTGTAGATCGTATTGCTTGGTGCCAAAGAATTTTGAATGGCTGAGATGATATTTTGAAGCTCTCTCACAACACAAACACAACAACCACACAAGTAAAGACATGGACAGCTTATAAAAAGAAGAAAGAAGACAGAAGAAAAATTAACAAGGAACTAGGAGTAGGAGTAGTGTAATTTAATGTTTATTGCTTATATTTTACTTTCCCTTGTCATTTAAATTAAAGTCTTGTATTTTTTCTTACATTTTAATGAAAATTTCAGCTAATTGTCTTTTATAATCTTGTAAACTGCTTATTTTGTTCTGTTGTTTTCCCTAGCTTATTGTCTATTAAGATTAGCTTTTTATTGCTTATTTGACTTAGTTTAAATCTGGTTGTGCAAAAATTCTAGCTTAAATGAGCCTTTATGTGTTTAAAAATGCAATCTAGTTTTTTAATGGGGTGTTGGGTTAAGGACCAATAAATCGGGTCATAAATCGAGTGTTGTAAAATGGGAATGGGCCACTTTGCCAACATTAACAATCTCTTTTGAGTCACTTTAATCTGTTTTCATAAGTTTAAGGTTTACAATTTGGATTTAAGGTTTTAGTTATCTTTTCTATGAATCTGAGGTGAAATAATTTTATAAACCAGCTTATTTGTTTTCATTGCTGTTGAGTGTTAGTTTAAAGCTTGGTTTAGGTCCTTTATTGTAGTTTAATGAGTTAATATTAAGTTTGCATTTGCCTTTTGTATTCTGAGTTGAATTCTGTCCTATTGTCTGCCATTACAAAAGTTCAAAGGCCAGTTTTCAAAAGTTAAATTTAGATAGGTTAAGTTGGTTTTATGGTCTGAAATTGTTAAAATAAGCTGATTAGATGTTCATCTTAATCTGTCTTTGCTTACTTTGCACTTTGGACTTATTTTCCTAGCTTAAATTCAGTCTGCAAATAGCTCATTTTTCTTTCAAAACGAGAACCAAAACTCAGCATATTTCTGTGTGTAGCAGACATTTTCAAGTACCTTTTTTATAGCTTAATTTGTCTTTCACACAATTCATTTTTCATTTAACTCCCTTATTTGCTTTTTGGATAAGCTTTAAGCCCTATAGCTGCTATGCATAGGTTCCATTTATGGCTTATTAAATATGCTCAATGGGGTACCTTGAGGCTGTTTGTTTCTAGTTTTTAGCCCATTAGCTTATTTACTTTTCTGTGCATATCAGCTTGTCTATTTTGCTTATTTTTGCTCACTCTTAGGTGTCGGTTTATATCTGTGTTTGCTTATTCTGTTGTTTCATTTACTTATTAGTTATAGAAAAGCCAAAACAGTTTAGCTTTTAAGCCCTTTGTTAGTATTAGCATTTTGCCAGCTTAAAGCTAGCTTTTTCTAGCTTATTTGTGAATTTTAGCTTTAAGTTCTTCACAAAAGTTGTTTATTTACAGCTTGTCTTTAAGTTTTTAAAAAAGAAAAATGAAAAAAAATGTTTTCAAAAAAAGGGTAGGCCATGGGGGTCGAACCCATGACCTCCCCCTTAGATAGCAAGCACCTCACACACGCACACACAAACCATCTGCCCTAGGGTCTTTTTCAGGTTATTACTTGCAACATTTAATATTTATATGCACTTTTCAGTTTATTGCTTATTTACTTATTTGCTTATTTCTCTGCTTATTTGTTCAGCAGTTGGTGTAGTTTTTATTTTTCCTTTATTCCTCATAGCCTAATGGACTTTCCCTGAATTTTTCATATTTTTCCCATTTTATTTAGTATTTTTAATGAATTTTTCTTTTTAAAACTGTTTTTAATTCATAAAAAATTAAATAAAAATCAAAAAAATATAATTCTTTTTTTTAAATTTTCTTTTATTATTTAGGACCTAGGAAAAATAAATTTGAACTAGTAGGGTTAAAATTGTAGAATTTGTTTTTTTTAAAGAACGGGATTGATTCCCGTTCTCATTTTCGTGCTTTAACCTTAATTGCCTTCATTTTTATGTTCTCATAGTCTTAGGATTTACTTTTCGATGCCTTAATTATGTTTCCCGTAGTATTAGGATTTATTTAATTGCCTTATTTTGCTTCCCGTAGATTTTTAAGTTATTTTCGTTGCCTTTATTGCTTTCCCGTAGTTTAGGTTTAAATTCCCGTGCCATTTTATGTGTTTCCCGTAGAATTTAGAAAACCCAATCAAATCTTTGATTATTCAAGCATCCAAAAGTCAAACAAAAAACGTAACCGCCAATTTCACGCCTCGTTAGGAGAACGACCCGGGAATATTATACTACCGGATATATATTGATTTTCTTTGTAGATTTTGACTAGTTACCTTGGTCAAGGGTGACTTGTTGGAATTTTCTAGTTAGTTATATATATATAATTACTATCAATCAATTTTTGGCGCCGCTGCCGGGGAGGTGTGTTGCGACAATATTCGTTAGGTTGACGGATTCGTGTCAGCCTTGTAAGTACCTTTCCTCCGTGAAGTTAATATATTTTTTCCAATTTTCGTTTGTGAATATTTTTCTTCTATTTTTATAAAAATATAATAATACAAAAAATATTTTCATTTCTTAAAAAAATACTAAGAAATCAAAAATATAAAAACATTATCCTTAATTATCATTAAAAATCATCATCAATATAATGCTCTCGACTGAGGCATTGTCATAATAAGTTCCCAAACCAAAGATTTAAAACTTGCCTTTGTGTCACTTGTGAAATACGGCTCACCTTTAAGAGATTAACAAACTCTAAGAGGGGTATAAGGAGGGTTGTTCCGAGGAAACTCGACCCAAAAGGAAAAAGGTTTTTTATAGTTGCGCTTTCCTGCTCCTCCGCTCCTTTGTGATTTTCTTTTAAAGACTGCTACGTTGAAGCAAGTTGATTTTCGGTTTTAAGTTATTCGTTTCATTTTGTCCTTATTTAAATTTTTGTTGTTTAAAAAATCAAAAACCAAAAATAATCTCCTTTAAACTCTTTGATATTTAATTCTTTTTTCTTACCCTCTTATTTGTTTTATTCTCCATTATGTCTTCGTTTAACCATTATGGTTGTTCGTTTTGTGGGGGTCCCCATAATGGTGGAAATTGCCCCGGTTGTAGCGTGATAGAGTCAGGAAATGGGTTGTCTATGACTCCAAATTCCCATATCCTTATCATTGAGTCGTATGTTTTTTTCAAACCAGCTAGTCAACACTCTATAGAGACATTTGTGAGGAAAATTTCATCCGAGTTTCGTTTGTCAACAGGGAACAACTCGTCTTTGATCAGGGAGTCACTGTTACAATCAAGGACTATAGTTTTAACCATACTCCTCCTTTTTCCAAGTCAAGCCCATTAAATAATATCCTTGATGTGTAGATTTGTAGGTACGTGCTCATTATGGTACGATTGTCCACCTCAAGGTTTGTTTGTTTATGTTCTAGGACCCGTTCGCAAATCAAGTCTGTGATGACGTTCCCACAATCTTTAACAAAAGTTTTTCAAACATACAAATTTCTTTGTAGTGAAAATTGCGGGGGTCTTCACGTGTCAAAATGCTCATCCTATATTATGAGAGAGTCAACGGGCTCCTCGGTAAATAAAATGGGTGTGATTGCAACATACGGAGGAAGTCCATAAATAATAATATATTTTAAAGGAATAGAACTTTCCTCGTCATCGTCATCATCGTAAGATGTGTTAGGCAAATTCCAAGTTGGAGTATTAGTAAATTCTGCCAACTCCTCGTTTATACTTCGCACATCTTCAACAAGTTTGTTAAGCAATTCTTGTACGTCCTCGGATTGAGCATGCTTAATTTCAAGAAATTTGTCCCAAGCTTGCATTAAAACCTTCGACGTTTTCTGAAAAGAAATACGATTTAAAACTTTCTTTAGAAGTTTTCTATTGCATTTTATTAGGTCTTCTCGGCTTGCAAATCTTCCCATGACTCATTTCTTGAGGAGGTTGATGAATGACGGGAGACTGTGGTGGTTGAAATTGGTCAAAACCAGAATCGTGAAAATTTTGATTCATCGATTGACATTCAAAAGTCATTATTCCGGCAACGGAATCGGACGAATTCATAAAGTCTAGTGTCGAGAACCTTGTCCCTACCCCAAGTGAGTCCGAGGAAGAATGTGAGTGTGATGTGCCCGATTGTGATGATTTTCTAACAAACAATAATGTTATACGTTTCCAATCCTCTTTCTCTTCGAACGATTTACTTAAGTGACGAGAGTAATTTTTGATGAGGACGTTCCGAAGGAAATTTATTCGAACCCTCTTTTTGATGAAGAAATCATTTCTGATAAGGTTGATGCATCGATCATTTCTTCTCCTAAGATTGATTCTCTTCTCGAGCAGTTCTTCAGTGAACTCGCTCATATTGATTTAATTCCACCGGGAATTAATGAAGCCGAATTTGATCCTGAGTAAGACATTCGTTTTGTTGAGAGATTGTTATACGTGAGTCTTATCCCCGACCTCCAGTATAAGCTTTTCAAGCCATTCTATATGTTCATCGAGGTCTATTTCCACATCTCCGTTGATGCTCTTAGGGAAGAGATCGATATATTACACGGTCCGGATGACTCAATACCACCGGGTATTGAGAGTGATGATTTCGACTCGGAAGATGACGATAATTCTACTTCCCTTCCCGAGTTTGAATCATTTCCTGTTGATTATCCTGATTCGGGAGATTCAACCATTGATGTGGTGGAAGACATGACCAGGTTATGTGCCTTATTTTTTGCCACCCTTCTCGCCCTTATATGGTTTTGACTTCATTCGCTTTATTAATGATCTCAGAATACGATCTTAATGATTTCTTCTCCTTCGGAGATTGATACAAAGATTTACGATCGGGGCTATGACATTGAAGTCAAATCCATGGATATTTCTTGCTACTCTTTCCCCCGTGATTGATACTTTATTCTATTTTTCATCCAAAAATGAGGACACAGTTTCATCACGGTGTTATTGCTTTAAAGAAGCAATTCTCCTCCTTCTTCAATTCACATCGGGGCGGCGAGGGTGGTGGGGGGGGGGGGAAACCACAGGGGGGGGGGGCCTTAAAGCTTCCAGATTGTTCATCATAAAAGCCCGATGTTGATCATGGTTGACAACACTTCCTAATTTGGGTGTTCGTCATCCCCATTTTTATCCCCCTTGACAAAGCTCAAGTATGGGGGGATCGGGTCAAGCTTAGTGACCTTAAACAAGTGCTTCATGGGTGGCAACCCATGCTTATCCTAATATAATATTAATAGTAGTAATGAATAAGTGTGTTGTGAAGAGGATCGTCTCTACCTTTCTCATGTTTTGTGTTTTATGTCTAGGATTTCCCTGATTGTGAAGACTCTCGTGCTCGCGGTTTTTGTCCTTCGGATCTCAGTGGCTTTATATCTCAGCTTCATTTTTTGGGGGGGGGGAATCGATATCATATCTTATCGTCTAACATTTATATTATAAGCATACTTTATAAACGGCTATAGGCATTTGCGTAGAGACCTTCTTAATATCATGAGGACGATGTTCAGTTCTAGTATGGGGGGATCTTCGAATTTGATTGTGTTGCCTGCAGGTCGTTGTTTTTAGTAATCCCGTTTTTTACCACCAAAATACAAAAAAATGAAAATTTTAAATTTTTCAAAATAAAATAAGTGTTTGTAGTCACATTTTGGACTTTTCCTGAAGATGGGTAGATAAGAATAAATTTTGACTCGTTCGATGGTGTGAGCTCTTGCTTGTTCCTTAACTTTTAGGGACTATGCGTTCGCGGATCTTCGCGAGAAGAAAAATGATAGAGTTAATTTAGGGAGTGGGATGCTTAAACATGATTTTTTTGGCAAATCTTAAGAGCTCATGTGTGTAATTTGTGGCTTTTTCTCCCATAAGCTTCTAATCGGACTAATAATACGTGCTATTTTTGGAAATTAAACTTAAATCAACAATTTTTGAGATGTAGTCAATAATATTTTTTTAGTCTTAGTTCAAATTTATACTTAAATTTTCCAAAAAGAAGTCTTCTCTATATCGTGAAATGAAGTGTGAAAAAAATATGATGAAAAATGAAAAAATGATGATGAGTAATAATTATAAACAAAATTGTGGGCATGAGAAATGGTGTGCTGCATATTGGACGGCTCACAACCGATGTTACAGCCTTCTAAAGAAAGCCCATAGTAAGAATAATAATCCGAGACTGATAAAAGTTTGTTGCATCTTGCCGGCTCACAACCGATGTTGCAGCCTTCTAAAAGGTCTAGGATTTCCGTTGTTTAAAGTATAATTAATGTTAAGTGTGAAATAATGTGATTTAATAAATATAGGGAAAATCTCATTTTCTTGAATTTAAATATGCTTTCGAACTAAGACTGTCTCATTTTTATGGTTTTTCTAAATAAGCAATTTATAAACGGGAAACCTAAGAGTTTTTGAAGCCAAAGTTCCGTGAATCCCGATACTAGTCTTTGTGGGGTGTCAAAAGCCTGGTCACTTAGCCGCAAGGTTGGGATGTGCCGAGACGAAAGTCGCTACATGGGATGATCTCGCACTTCAATATCTTATTCTCGGTGGAACGTGGCTATACATTTTGCAAAAACATTGATCATGGTTGAAATTCGAAAGAAGCACTTTCACCTAAGTTTTATTAATTGTCAAGAGTGAAAAGTTTCAAGTTGCAATATGAGTAGTGTTAGCATCGTAACTTATATTTAACGGTGATTTCGTTTTAAGCTTGGTTTGGAACGAGTGAAAAGTTGGGAACGATGAATTTATCCTGTTTGGGGCATTTTAGGATTAAAGTGCGTCTTGTTTTATGACCCTAAAGTTATAAAAATAACGAAAGTCAAATAAGTTAGTTAGTTGCTTTAAAAGAAAAGTACAAAAAAATGAGAAAAATGAAAAATACAAAAATATGAGTGGAAATAAGTGTATATATTTAAAAATGGTAAAAACGGGGCTTTTCAAACCTATTGATTCTCTAATTCCCCTTGATGAACACTTAGCTACTTTTCGAGGTAATCAGTCGAGGGGGATTGAGATTCTTAGTTTTCCTAAGTGTTTACTTATATCATTGCATGGGGACACACAATATCTTAATATGGGGGATTTTGGTATGTGCTTAAATACACATACCTTTTACCTATAATAAAAAGACCCATTTTACGTACAAAAACGACTATAAAAAAACGACCCTAAACGACTAAAAACGCACATAAAATGCCATATATATGCTTGTTTTTGTGTTTGTACTGTGCAGGTACCGAATATTCACTAAAGGACAAAAACAAAGCCAAACCGGGCAAAACCGAGAGCAGAATTGGAAAGAGTGCGAAAAACCGAAGCCAAAGGTACAAAAGGGTTGAAAACGGAGCTAAAACGGACATTTCCGGATCGACTCGACAACGTTTGTGCATTTAATGAAGTCAAGACGAAGTCAAAGTCAACCCCGGGATACGGCATTGGAAAGAGCATGGAAAAACGAACCCGAAACCCTATCATGATAAAATGGGCCAACCCGTACCCATTTTAGTGGGCCGAGTCAACCCACTATATTTAAATAAAACCCTTTTAGTCCAATTTAAAAGCCCATTCCATTTTTAAAAAAAACAACCGGCCCAAAAATGCAAAACCATATCCTGTGGCCCAATTACACACTTAACACCGTTAGCCCAAGACCACCCTTTACCCATTAACCCCGTTAGTCCTCTAAGGACTGTAACTGCAACATCACTATACAAACTGAGGGGTTATTTCTGCCAAAACCTCCAAACTTTTATCACCACTTGGACTTACCATGTAATATAACAATACACTTTCAGGGGTCCATCTTGCCACTTCCCAAAACCTTTCACCCAAATCCAGTTAAACCCATTTCCCCCTAAACCCTATTCATTATCCTTGTCCCTTTCATAACCCCGCAACTACACAACATAAAACCTTCACCCCATGACAAAAAACCTCAACCCCACTCCCACATGGGCTCTTGAACACCCTAGCAATCCTAAACCGCCCTATTGGTTAAGATTTGAAGAAAAGAAATCAAGGGTGTAGATCGTATTGCTTGGTGCCAAATAATTTTGAATGGCTGAGATGATATTTTGAAGCTCTCTCACAACACAAACACAACAACCACACAAGTAAAGACATGGACAGCTTATAAAAAGAAGAAAGAAGACAGAAGAAAAATTAACAAGGAACTAGGAGTAGGAGTAGTGTAATTTAATGTTTATTGCTTATATTTTACTTTCCCTTGTCATTTAAATTAAAGTCTTGTATTTTTTCTTACATTTTAATGAAAATTTCAGCTAATTGTCTTTTATAATCTTGTAAACTGCTTATTTTGTTCTGTTGTTTTCTCTAGCTTATTGTCTATTAAGATTAGCTTTTTATTGCTTATTTGACTTAGTTTAAATCTGGTTGTGCAAAAATTCTAGCTTAATTAAGCCTTTATGTGTTTAAAAATGCAATCTAGTTTTTTTAAAGGGGTGTTTGGGTTAAGACCCAAAACGGGTCAAAATGAGTTGTAAAATGGGAATGGGTCACTTTGCCAACATTAACAATCTCTTTTTAGTCACTTTAATCTGTTTTCATAAGTTTTAAGGTTTACAATTTGGATTTAAGGTTTTAGCTATCTTTTCTATGAATCTGAGGTGAAATAATTTTATAAACCAGCTTATTTGTTTTCATTGCTGTTGAGTGTTAGTTTAAAGCTTGGTTTAGGTCCTTTATTGTAGTTTAATGAGTTAATATTAAGTTTGCATTTGCCTTTTGTATTCTGAGTTGAATTCTGTCCTATTGTCTTCCATTACAAAAGTTCAAAGGCCAGTTTTCAAAAGTTAATTCTAGATTGGTTAAGTTGGTTTTATGGTCTGAAATTGTAAAAATAAGCTCATTAGATGTTCATCTTAATCTGTCTTTGCTTACTTTACACTTTGGACATATTTTCCTAGCTTAAATTCAGTCTGCAAAAAGCGCATTTTTCTTTCAAAAAGAGAACCAAAACTCAGCATATACTGAGTGTCTCAGCCTTTTCAAGTACCTTTTTTATAGCTTAAATGTTTTTCAAACTTCTTTTTCTTTACTCCTTATTATAGCTTTTTGGATAAGCTTTAAGGCCCTATAAGCTGCTAAGCCATAAGGTTCCATCTTAAGGCTTAAAAATAAGCTCAAAAGTGGTCCCTTAGGCTGTTTGTTACTAGTTTTTAGCCCATTAGCTTATTTACTTTTCTGTGCTTTTCAGCTTGTCTATTTTGCTTATTTTTGCTCACTCTTACTTATTAGGTGTAGGTTTATATCTGTGTTTGCTTATTCTGTTGTTTCATTTACTTATTAGTTATAGAAAAGCCAAAACAGTTTAGCTTTTAAGCCCTTTATTAGTATTAGCATTCTGCCAGCTTAAAGCTAGCTTTTTCTAGCTTATTTGTGAATTTCAGCTTTAAGTTCTTCACAAAAGTTGTTTATTTACAGCTTGTCTTTAAGTTTTTAAAAAAGAAAAATGAAAAAAAATGTTTTCAAAAAAAGGGTAGGCCATGGGGGTCGAACCCATGACCTCCCCCTTAGATAGCAAGCACCTCACACACGCACACACAAACCATCTGCCCTAGGGTCTTTTTCAGGTTATTACTTGCAACATTTAATATTTATATGCACTTTTTAGTTTATTGCTTATTTACTTATTTGCTTATTTCTCTGCTTATTTGTTCAGCAGTTGGTGAAGTTTTTATTTTTCCTTTATTCCTCATAGCTTAATGGATTTTCCCTGAATTTTTCATATTTTTCCTATTTTATTTAGTATTTTTAATGAAATTTTCTTTTTAAAACTGTTTTTAATTCATAAAAAATTAAATAAAAATCAAAAAAATATAATTCTTTTTTAAAATTTTTTTATTTATCATTTAGGACTTAAGAAAATTAGATTTACTTTCGTAGGGTTAAAGTAATATTTCGTTTTTTAAAGAACGGGTTTAAAAATCGCGTTCTCGTTTTCGTATTTTATCTTTAATTGCCTTAATTTTCATGTTCCCGTAGACTTAGGATTTTCTTTTATGCCTTATTTATGACACTTACACGTGAGATTTTAAGTTCCATTGCCTTTTTTATTGGCTTTCCCGTAGTTTAGTTTAATTCACGTGCCTTTTTATGATGTTGTCAGTTATGTTTAGTAGGTATTTCCTTAGTTAAATTGTTATTAATTTCTTGTAGATTTAGAAACCAATTGAATTTGGACTATTCAAGCATCCATAAAAGTCAACCAATTAACGTTTACCGTCAATTTTATGCCTCGTTGGGTGGAGAACGACCGGGTAACACTTGCTGGGAATCATTTATATGTACACTTGTGAGTTTGTTTGCCTTTTCTAAAGGTTGACGAGGTGTGATTGCGGGGGAGTTTATATGTTTTGATGTGTGAGAGCTAGTGTATATGATGTTTTGATACTTTGACCCTTGTGAAAGAAGGGCAATGTTAGCAGATTAGAGGTAGTCATTAGGTTGTCCTTTTGATATTATCGGTTCGTTCACTGTGCGTATATATGATACTTAAATTAAAAATAGTCTGTGTCGCTGTTTCATTCCGCTTTGATTCCGAGTATTTTCTTGATTCGACCAAGGATCACTGTGGCTAACTCTCTCAGTACTATTTCGGGTACTCTCTTCTTGTTATGGTAGTGGCTATTTTGTCTTATTTGATTCGGGTGCAACACATTTTGTGGTTTCTGTTTCATTTGCTAAACACCTTAGCATTTCCTACGCAAACTTAATTATACCTTATCGATATCTACGCCTATGAAAAGTCTGACCACGAATATCAGAAATGTCCGCTTCATTTTGATGATAAGATTCGTTTTGCTAAATTTCTTTCCGTAGAAATGAGTGACTTCGATATTAGTCTTGGTATGAATTGGTTAATTGTTCATCGCGCCCCTATCGTTTGTCATATCAATCGTGTCATCTTTGGTGATCTGAATAACCCTGAATTCATCTACCTATTTCAATTTCGAGGACGAAATTTGCTTTTTAGAGGGGAAGAGTTGTAAAACCCAAAATTTTGGTTTATATTTTTATTTCACTATTTTGAATATAACCTAAGTTTGAATAATAAGTCTTTAACATTAAAACCTTAGGTTATA
>BQNB010089617.1:0-16633 GCA_026074375.1 Tanacetum coccineum
ATTTGATGAAGAAGTAGAATGTCCCAAACTTGTGTCTTATGTCTTGTACTATCCACGTGATAAAGAAACTCACCCTTCTTCTCCGAGAGTAGACCTCAATCTCTTGACAAAATCCTCATCTATATGAGACACTGAGCACAACAACGTAACTCCTTAAAGTGATAGCAAGTGTGAGCATTAAGCACCATAAGAAAAATCACACACCCTTGCTAGATTCGTCAAGTCTTCGTCACACCATTGTAAGCACGAACAAGTTATCTTAAAAGCCAACCACAACTTTAAGATATGATAAGACACGCACCTTAAGAAAAATCACACATTCCTAGATTTTGCAAGTCTTCGTCACCATACAAAACAAACAAGTTACCTCCTGCTAAAAGGTATGATAAGAACACGCATCTGTGAAACTCAACTACAATATCAAATAAGTGATAATCAATCATCTTCGTAATCACATCTTTAATAAATCTCCAAAACGAGCCATAAAATCAATAAGAATAAACTGTTGTGAATAACAGTTCCATCCGAGATCCAAAACCATCCAAAAACCAACATTTATGTATTACCCGATATCTGATAAGGCAAGCAGTACGTTCAGAGATATCGGATAACACTAACGGTACTTTGATCACAACGAGCAGTACTTTCGAATAGTACCTTCTTTTATCACTCACAATCTATACATCTTACCATCTTGAAGACAAAACCCTTTAGTAATCCAACAGTCAGAAGAATAAATTGTGTACATTAATTCTTCAAGTTCGTCTTCCATGGACTGTTCGGTGTCTTCTTGTGTCATATGATCATGAATCAATAATGCATTAATTATAAGAAAGATCTGATCATAGCGGCTTCAATTTATGAACACCAAATTAGGGTTTTACTCTTGATCGAACGTCTTCTGCTCTTTGCTTCCTTAAAGCCTTTTCTGCATCCATCTTAGAAAAATCATATCTTTAATTTGATGACTCAAATCAAAGATCGCTCCGGTCAGATCGTCCCTATACATGTATAGAACCTCCATATAAAATTTCGCGACGATCCAACGGTTAACGAATGATTTATCACCGTTTTACCACGGTTGCTCAAAAAGTGACGAACATAAAAACCTAAACGGATTTTTAGGTTTCTTCTTCATTCTTCAGCCATAAAACCTTGTAGATCCCTAGATCAAGAGCCTCTTGGCTCTGATACCACTTGATAAGATCGTTTTAAACTCATCTAGGATCGTTTTACCAATAACAATTGTAACAATTATGCACAGCGGAATTAAACAAACACAATTGTTATTGAACAAGGTTTTTCATTGAACGATTCCTATTTACCCCAACCTATAACATGGGGCTACACCAACTACTATGGTGTACTAACTAACTAACTAACTAATATACAAAGCACACACACTTTGTAATCAGACTCTCATTGGAGAAGTCTGTGTTTTCTATGGATGGATGGATTATAAAACTAATCACCCTACCTCTCTTTATATACTAGAGAGGCTAGGGTTTACATTGAATACCTAGCTTACAAGGAAAGCTAAACTAATATTACATCTTAAGTCCTTGTTGTTTCTTCTTTCTTCATTGTTGCATATAAGGTTTTGTAATCATCAAATCAGAATTCCCAACAATCTTCCCCTATTTGATATTACAAAACAATCTTCCTGTAAGAAACAAAGCTTCCCCTTGACTTAAGATCTCCTCCTTGAACATGCCACCATAATAATGAGCTGCAAATCATGAATCTTCTTCCCCTTTTTGTAATCATCCAATAGGGGTCTTGTGTAGATACGCAACTTGTGAACGCTTCCCCTCTAGTGGTGCATGTAGATGGAAAACATTTAAACAATAAGCTTCCCCTGAAACCCATATGTTTACCATCTCTTGAATCTCGAACTATGTAGGCTCTATGTAATGATTACTGATGAAGAAAACTGAGTATAACAAATTTGTTGAAGAAGTTGAATTTCCCAAACTTGTGTCTTATGTCTTGCACTATCCACGTGACGTCGAACTTATAAGTAAATCTATGAAATATAAGTAGACCGCAACCTCTTGACAAAATCCTCATCTATATGAGACACTGAGCACAACAACGTAACTCCTTAAAGTGATAGCAAGTGTGAGCATTAAGCACCATAAGAAAAATCACACACCCTTGCTAGATTCGTCAAGTCTTCGTCACACCATTGTAAGCACGAACAAGTTATCTTAAAAGCCAACCACAACTTTAAGATATGATAAGACACGCACCTGTGAAACTCAACTACGACATCAAATAAGCAATATTCGATTTTCTTCATAATCACCTCTTCAATAAATCTCCAAATACGAGCCATTATTATCTTCCCCTTAAACGAAGCATTTGAGATTCAAATCCATCCAAAAATATGCACTGTACGATATCGTCTTCACATCCGAGAACCAAAAATTACGCTCTGTCCGATATCGAACAAAGCTAGCAGTATAAACTAACTTCTCGGATGAAACTAGCAGTACCTTCGAACATAACAGCAGTACTTTCACAACGAGCAGTACTTTGAGCATAATGAGCAGTACTTTCGAATAGAAGCAGTACTTTCGAACAGTACCTTGAGCAGTGCCTTCATTCTTCATAGAAACCCTTGATAGTAACAATGATTTACAATTGTATTGCATACCAATTAAGGTAGAGAGGACAATTATAAATATTGATATATCAATTAACTCAAAAACCCCATAAAACTTTAACCACAAATCGATTTCTTGAAAATTAGGGTTTTAGGGTTTCTTCAAAAACCTTGTAGATCCCAGATCAAGAGCCCCATGGCTCTGATACCACATGTTGAAAATCGTTTAGCCCATCTAGGATCGTTTTACAGATAATATTGAACACGCAGCGGAATAATAAGAAAGCAATATTATCAAACAAGGTTTTTCATTCAAACGATTCCTATTTACCCCAACCTATAACATGGGGCTACACCAACTAATTATGGTGTACTAACTAACTAACTAACTAGACTCTCATTGGGAGAGTTCTATGTATGATGGATATTAAAACCTATGAGTCTATGTCTCTTTATATAAGGAGAGAGCATAAGACGTTACAAAGAATTCTAATCAAACACATTAATGCTATTAATTATCATTAAGTCCATCATTAAGTTACATCTTGTAACTTCCCAATCATTAAGTCCTTCTTTAAGTTACATCTTGTAACTTCCCAATCTGTCGATTAAGTCCTTCTTGTTTCATTCTTTTGTTCTTTTGTCTCATCAAATCTATAATTCCCAACAATCTTCCCCTATTTGATGATGACAAAACAAACAATGTTCTTGCACGAACTTCATCATAAAGCCTAAGCTTCCCCTGAAGTTGAGATGTAATCATCTCCCTGAATGAAACAATGCTTCCCCTTGACTTAAGATCTTCTTGAACATGTCACCACAATACAAAGTTGCAAATCACGAATCTTCTGTAGTCTTCTTCCCCTTTTTGTAATCATCCAATAGGGGTCTTCAGTAGATAAGCAACTTGTAAACACTTCCCCTCAAGTGGTACATGTAGATGGTTAAACAATTAAACAATAAGCTTCCCCTGAAACCCATATGTTTACCATCTCTTGAATCTCGAACTCTGTAGGCTCTATGTAATGATTACTACTAAAAAAGCAATATAGAAGAAAGTAAAAACAAGGACTTAATGTCAAAATATTAATGTATAAAATTAAATAGCTTCCTATGTTACGAGCTAGGGTTTTCTTGTAACCACCCTCTCTTATAAAAGAGAGGTAGGCCCCCCCCCCCCCACCGTCCTGGTTAGAGATCCATCCAAAGAAACATCGACTGATAAGAGTCGAAAAGACAGAGGAGTGTGTGGTGTACGCCGTAGTTATTATGCTAGATAGTTACAAGCATTGGTCGATTCTGATTAAATCTATCTTTCATGATATGATCGAAAAAACGATGGAAGTCTTCATGGATGACTTTTCGGTCTTTGGGTATTCATTTGAAAATTGCCTCTCTCGTGTAGATAAGATACTTGAAAGGTGTGAAGACACAAATCTTTATCTAAATTGGGAAAAAAGTCATTTTATGGTAAAGGAAGGCATTGTCCTTGGCCATAAGATTTCCAAAAAAGGGAGATTAAGGTTTATAAAACCAAATGATGTGATTGCAAGTTACTTGATCCACCACCGTTGGGTGTTTGGAGTTTTCTCGGTCATGCCGGTTTCTACCGACGGTCATTAAGGATTTTTCCAAATTTGCCGACCGATGACTCATCTTCTTGAGAAGAATACCATCGTTCATCTTCTACAATGAATGTATTCAAGCTTTTGATATGTTAAAGAAAAAACTTACCAAAGCTCCAATCTTGAAGCTCCAGACTGGGACCTACCCTTTGAGCTTATGTACGATGCAAGTGACTTTGCCATAGGTGCAGTCTTGGGAGAACGTCATGAAAAACACTTTAGGCCTATACATTATGCTAGTAAAACAATGAACGAGGAGAAATCACATTACATTATAACAGAGAAAGAAATGTTAGCCGTGGTGTATGCCTTTGAAAAATTCTGATCTTACCTCATCTTGAACAAAAGCGTAGTGTATACGGATCACTCTGCCCTAAAATATCTCTTTGCTAAAAAAGATTCTAAGGCGAGATTGCTCCGGTGGGTTCTCCTCCTTCAAGAGTTCGATTTCAACGTAATTGACACAAAAGGAGCCGAGAATCTCGCGGCCGATCATCTTTCCTGATTAGAAAATCCGTATGAAAATGTGCTCGACCCAAAGGAAGTGAATGAAAAGTTTCCTCTCGAGACACTTAATATGGTGACTTCTCGTGGTGACTCAAGTACCCCGTGGTTTGCCGATTATGCAAATTACCACGCGGGGAATTTCATTGTTAAAGGGATGTCGTCCCAGCAAAAGAACAAGTTTTTCAAGGATGTTAAACACTACTTTTGGGACGACCCCTATTTGTTCAAAATATGTGCGGATCAAATGATCCGGCGGTGTGTTGCAGGCCAAGAAGCTGTTGACATCCTCACAGCTTGCCATAGTAGACCCACCGGGGGACATTACGATGCCAACTACACCGCCAAAAAGGTTTTTGACTCAGGATTTTATTGGCCCACGATTTACAAAGATGCCCATGACTTGGTCACCCGATGTGACACTTGTCAGCGTCAAGGAAAAATTTCGCAACGTGATGAAATGCCTCAAAATTCCATCCAAGTTTGCGAAATCTTTGACGTGTGGGGCATCGATTTCATGGGGCCGTTCCCGTCTTCACGAGGGAACAAATACATACTCGTGGCGGTCGACTATTTGTCAAAATGGGTTGAAGCGAAAGCGCTCCCCACCAACGACGCCCGAGTTGTTTGCAAATTTCTTAAATCTCTCTTCGCCCGATTCGGTGCCCCTCGTGCTATCATAAGTGATCGCGGAACCCATTTTTGCAATGACCAGTTTGCAAAGGTCATGCTTAAATATGGAGTTACTCACCGTCTCTCCACCGCGTATCACCCACAAACAAGTGGGCAAGTTGAGGTATCCAATCGTGGCTTGAAACGAATTCTTGAAAGGACCGTGGGCGAGAACCGTGCCATACCTATTGGTAGGATAAACTAGTGATGCACTCTGGGCTCCGTACGCTACAAAACACCCATCAGGTTGCTGTACTAATTACAATGCTTCGTGTTCGGAAATTGCACCTGTCATTACCGATCAGAGCTCGAGCAAAACAAAAGGCATATTGGGCCTTGATGCATGCAAACTTTGACCTTAAGAACGCGGGAGATCCACCGTAAGTTCAATCTCAATGAACTAAATGAACGTCGTATTCAAGCCTACGAGAATCTTCATCTATAAAGATAAAACAAGAGGATCCATGACTCAAGATCAAATAACCGAGTTGTCAACGTCGATGATCAAGTCTTCTCTTTAACTCCAGATTGAAGATTTTCTTCGGGGCAGGTTAAAAATCCGTGGTCCGCAACGTTCACCTATTGCACATGTCTTGACCATATGGCACGTTGATGTTAACCATAAAAAACCTCAGGGTCTAAACTTCAAGGTGAACGGACATCGACTTAAGCACTACTTTGGAGGGGACATACCACAATTGGTTGTCTCGGATCTCCAAACCTTCCCCAAGGACTAATGAATTCAGGGATTGGGTCGAGCTTAGTAACCCTAAACAAGCGCTTCATGGGAGGGAACCCATGCTTATCTTAATCTAATTATAGTATTATGTAGTAATGAATAAATGTTTTTGTTGTTGTGAGGAGGTGTGCCTTTTCCATTCTCGTGTCTTGTGTTTTTGTGATTGTCTAGGATTGTCCCAGATTTTTGAAGCCTCTCGTGCTCGCGGTTTTGTCCTTCGATCACTCGAGCTTCAAATCCTCAGCTTCATTTGGGAAATCCAATATCCTAATCTAATCGGCAAATGTTTATCTTTAAGCATACTTAATAAACGGCTTAGGATTTACGTAGAGATCCTTCTTAAAACATTGAGGACAATGTTTAAATCTAGTATGGAGGGATCTATCGATTTGATTATGCCTGCAGTCGTTGTTTTCACGTAATCCCGTTTTTACCACCAAAATTTCAAAAAAAATGAAAAAAATGAAAATTTTAAAAAAAAATAAAATAAGTGTTTTGTCACAATTTTGACTTTCCTGCTGGGTAGAATAAGAATAGATTTTGACTCGATCGAGCGTGTTGAGCTCTAGCTTGTTCCTTAACTTTTAGACTAAGCGTTCGCGAATCTTCGCGAAGAACGAAAAATGATAGAGTTAAGTATGAGTTGGATGCTAAACAAGGATTATTTGGAAATCTTAAGAGCCATGTGTGAAATTTGTGGCTTTTTATCCAATAAGCTCTAACCAGACTAATAATACGTGTATTTTTGGGATTAAAAATTAAATCAACAATTTTTATGCTAGTTGATGCAAAATTTTTTTAGTCTTGTTCAAAACTTATACTGAAATTTTCAAAAAGATGGTACTTCTTCTTGTTATCGTCGAAATTAAAGTAAAATTTTGAAAAAAAAAATAAAATTTGAAAATATAAAAAATGATGATATAATAAATATAGATGTGGGTGAGATAAAAGTTGCTGCATCTTGCCGGCTCATAACCGATGTTGCAGCCTTCTAAGAAAGCCATTGTAACGAATAATAAAATCCGAGACTAATAAAAGTTTGCTGCATCTTGCCGGCTCACAACCGATGTTGCAGCCTTCTAAAAGGTCGAGGGTTACAATTGTATCATGGTTATGTTTAAAGTTAAGTGTGAATTAATAAATATATCTCTTTTTGTTAAATTTAAATAGCTTTGACCTTGTGGACCTATTGCATTTTAAGTTTTTTAAATAAGCATTGTTTATCGGGAAAACCTAGAGTTTTTGAAAACCAAAAGGTCTGTGATTAGTCCCGATACTAGTCTCTGTGGGGTGTCAAAAGCCTGGTCACTTAGCCGCAAGGTTGGGATGTGTCGAGACGAAAGTCGCTACATGGAATGATCTCGCCTTCAAACTCATTATTCTTGGGTGGAACGTGAAACATAGAATTTTGCAAAACGTTGATCCATGGTTGAAATTCAAAATGGCACATTCACCTAATATATAATAATTTTTGGGAGTGAAAAGTTCACAAGTTGCAAATATGAGTAGTGTTAGCATCTTAACTGATATTTAACGGTGATTTCGTTTTAAGCTTGGTTTGGGACGAGTGAAAAGTCGGGGATGATGAATTTATCCTTTTTGGGGCATTTTTTGAATCGAAATGCATCTTGTTCTATGATCCCTAACGGTTATGAAAATAACGAAAGTCAAATATGTTAGTTAATTGCTTAAAAAAATGAGAAAAAGGAAAAATACAAAAATATGTAGGAATAAGTGTATACATTTATAAATGGTAAAAACGGGGCTTTTTCTAAACTCTTGATTCTTTAATTCCCCTCGATGAACACTTAGCTACTTTTTGAGGTAATTAGTCGAGGGGGATCGAGATTCTTAGTTTTCTAAGGGCTTACTTATAGCATTGCGTGATGACACGGTAATATCTTAGTATGGGGATTTTGGTATGTGTTTAATTACACATACATTTGACCACTAAAAACGGACTTAAATGACCAAAAACGTACCAAAAATACATTGTATTTGTATGTTTTGCATTTTTATTGTGCAGGTAACGGATATCCAAGAAAAGGACAAAAATCAAAGCTAAAACGACAAAACTGAGCACTTGAACGGAAAGACCGTGAGAAGTCAAAAAGACAAAGTCAAAGTCAACAAAAAATTCAAAGTCAAAGTCAACCCCGGGAAGTGGCATTGGAAAAAGCATCGAAAACTAAACCTGAAAACCTAAATTGTCAAAAGTGGGCCCACCCGTACCCACCTAGTGAGCCCGGGTCAGCCCACTTACACTTATATACTAAATCCTTATAACCTTAAGCCTGAATGAAAAGCCCAACATTTTTTTATAACTGGCCCAACAAAACAAGCCCAATCCCATAAAACACTTATAACTCCCGTTAACCCCAAACATTTTTTAAGTTTAAAACCGTTAGTCCTTTAAGGACTAACAATGTAAACCTTTATAAAAACTTTATGGGCCAAAATTGCACAAAAACTCAAAGACGATGGGATGCCCTATACATAATTTACTTTAGGGGGACATTTCTTGCCTTTTTCTAACACTTCAAAAAATTCTCGCGTAACAATGTTCATCTTCCTGAAATATGCCCTTGTCCTCACTACCAGTACAAGTCGTTATCCCTTCTTTCTTCTCCCCTATCGTCGCCACACCTTTACACCACCTTATCCAACCAAAATCACCCTTGGCAATCCCTTGCAGCTCATTCGTCCAAGGAACAAGACAAGAGATCAATGGCTACGATGATATGACTTGGACACTACTTAATTTCAATGGCCAAGATTGCTTTTTGATGCTACTCACACAACAAACACACCTGCAAGAGCTCTCACAAAAGAAACACACATCCTAGAACCTTCATTATCTTAGTATAAATAGGTCCTTTGTAAGCCATTGTTGGCACCTAGTTTTTACTTTTCAGCTTATTTTAGTTCTATTTTAGCTTATTGTACTTTTTCCTTGTAATGTTTTTAAAGAGTTTAATGAAATTTTAAGTTTGGTTTTAAAATCTGTTTGCAAGTTTTTAAGTTCATATATGTTTTAAAATCCACTATAAGCTTTTATATTAAGCTCTTATAAGCTGTTTGTACTTAAGCAATGAAAACTTTTTAGTTTCTTGTTGCTTAATAACTAGTTCACAAAAACTCACTCAAAAAGCTCTTTGGAAGATAAGCTTAAAAGGGTAAGGGGGGGGGGGAAAAAGGGGGGGCACTTTTTATATTGCTTTTACTAGCTTGTTTTATACAAGATAGAGCTTGTAGAATAGCTCTAAGAGCATTTGTTTGCCCTGTTTAAGCAAGAGCCTTTGTAAGTTTCCATTTTTCTATTTCTAGCATATTTACTGTTTCATGCTTATTGGTTTGCTTAATGTATTGGGGTTTTTTTTTTTTTTTAAAATTTTGCTGGTTTATGCTTATTAATGTTATTTAATGTTTATGTATGCCATCTCATAGTTTAGAAATCATTTGTGCAAAGGTTTCTTAAATCTGTCTTAAAGTAGCTTAAAAATTTGCATAATCTGTTTTAGCCCATTTAAGTGCTTATTGGTTGTTGAAACTTGTTTAATACTATCTTAATAACTTATAAAACATATGGTCTTTGAAGTCTTAGTTTTAAAAACTAATTTTCTAAGTTGAAATGTGTTTTTCAAAAGTTAAAGGGGTGTTTGGGTCAGTAGGTTTTATGGGTGAAAATGGGTCAAAACCTGCTTTGTGCTTTTGAGTCAACTTTGATTAGATAATATTAGTTATAAAATTCAGTTTGTTTTAAATTTTAAGTGTTAAATCTCTAAATCATAGGTTATATAAGTAGTTGTTTGAATCTGAGAACATATAGCTTATTATATAAGCTTATTTGATTAGACCTATAACTCTTGTGTTTTTATGATGTTTTTGAGTTTGTTTGAGTGTTAAAACAAAGATCCTTAAGCCTGCATTGTTAGTTTTGTGTTTTGCCAAAATTTGTAAAACTTTGCTAAGTGTTGAAAAAAGGAGAAATTGCTTTTTCATTTGCTTGCTATGGCTTATTGTGAGTTTCAAAATGCTTTTTGATTGTTGATATAAGCTCTTTGAGGTCAAATCTCAATCTGTTTGTAGGTTATAAGTTCATAAGGTTCTGTTTAAGTGCTTATTTTTAAGCTCAAAAGTGGTTATTTGTGAAGATTGCAAAAATTTGTCTAAGTGATGAATCTGTGTGAGATAGCTTTTTCATGAAGCTTTTTAGGAGCTTATTTGAATTTCAAACTCATTTTTCATTGTTGCTTATATAGCTTTTTGGCCATTCTTTTTAGTGGTATAAGCCACTAAGCCATAAGGATCTGTTTTCTAGCTTATTTATAAGCTAGAAAAGTCCCTTTTGGCTGTTTGGTTAACAGTTTTGGCCAAAAAGCTAATTTGCTTATTTAGGATTATTTTCTTATTGCATTTGCTTAATTTAGGTTTAGTTTAGCTTATTAGGTTAGTTTAAGTCACTTTAGCTTATTTTCCTTTAGTTTAGAGCTTATTTGAGCTTATTTGCATTTTAGCTTAAAATTCTTAAGTTTTATAGCTTTTTGATTATTCTGTCTTTCTAGCTTATTTTGGTTACTTATTTTTGTTCAAGAGTGCTTTTTAGATATAGCTTAAGTTCCTGTCTTAGCTTATTTTGAGTTTGCTTAGCTTATTTAGTGCTTAAAAAGTAAAACAGTTAGCAAAAAAGTCATTAAGTGTATTAAGCCCATTCTGTCACTCTTTACAGCTTATTTTAGTGCTTATTTTTGATTTATAAAAAAGTGTTTTTGTAAAAAGTGCTTATTTTTAAGACTTTTAAAAAGTTGTAAAAAAATGGCAAAAACAAAAACGTTTGGGATTAGGGGAAGCCCCAGGTGAGCAAGGCTCGAACCCGGGACCTCTACCCTTCTCACCAAACGTTTTTACACACACTCCCTCTACCACTCGCCCTTGGGTCTTTTTCGGTTTAAACTTGCACAATTAATCTTTTATACACATTTAGGCCTGTTTAGCTTATAAGCCTTTTTAGCTTTTTCACAGCTTATTTAGATAAGCTGTTTCACTCAGCTTATTTTTATTAGATTCTTCATTGTTCAAGCTACTTTTGCTAATTTTTTCAGATTTTTATTAAATAGTTTAGTATTTTTAAACATTTAATTTCATTAAAATCGTTTTTAATTCATAAAAAATTATAAAAAAGTCAAAAAAATATAATTCTTTTTTAGAAAATTTTCTTTTAACATTTAGGACTTAGGAAAATTAGATTTGCTTTCGTAGGGTTAAAATTGCAAAATTTGATTTTTCAAAGAGCGGGATTGAATCCCGTTCATGTTTTTAGTGTTTTTAAGCCCTAATCACTTTCGTTTTTGGTCTAGTTTTCTTAGTTCTTATCTTTTAGTTAATTAGGACTTATAAAATTTAAAAAGCCTACATATGTCTTGTAATATCTTAAAAGTCATAAAAATACATCTAGGTGGTGATTAACTTATATAACAAGCATGTACATATAAGATAATGAATGAATGAAAATGAAATACTTTAAATGGACCTTATAGGAGATGAGGAGAATGATGAACACAATATAAAAACCCTAGTAGAGCTTCTAAATTCAAAACCCTAATTTGGAAAACCCTAAATATCTTTTTGTTATAACCCTTGATTAACCACAATCCCAAGCTTCCAATACACTTAAACACCCTTAGATATACTTAGAATGAACCTTTGTATGTTTGGAATACCTTAGAACCAAAAGGAAAATGAAACGCTAATATATATATATATATGTTAGCTGTGGGTTTTGGTTGTAAAAGAGAGAGAGATTTTTGCTTGGTTTACTTGCAAGTGTGAATTGTATGTGTAAATGAACATAAGACCTTCCTTTTATAGTAGTGGTTTGTTAGTAAACAACCTTAAACATACCATGGGATGCTAGGTGGTTTATGGTACACTTTGTAAGACTTTAGAAGACCTCTCCTCCTCCCAAGACATGTACATGGTTCATATGGGGTCTAGGTTACATGGACAAGATAATTTCTAGATACATGGGATTGAAATGTACTTATGTGTAAGGTATGAGTTGTAAAAGGTTAGAGTTAGTGGGTTTTTAAGGATTATTTCTTGTGTACACATGATAGGTCCGGCCACAAGGCTTATTTAGTGAGAAAATAAGTTAGTTTTTGGGTATTGGGTATAATAGTGGGTATTTGTTTGAGTATAGATAGGTATAGGTACTTCCGGGTATGCCTAAATGTAATTTATTGCGAAACGTAAGCGTTTTACGTAACCAATAAAAATAAATTATGAAAAGTTATAAATTATACTCTTAATAATCATATAACACTTGCTTGATGTAAACTTTTATTTGTTTGGTGTCCGTTTACGTTGAATGATGATTTTTGGTTTACGCGATTTAACTATAGGATAATAATTAAAAGCGAACGCGTAAAACCCTAAAAATAAATAATGATAATAATTGAGTCGGGAAATGACCTGAAAATGAGAAATGTTACAGTCTCTACCCGTTAGAAGAGCCTTGTCCTCAAGGCTCAAGTTGCAACACTTGATGAAGGTACGGGTTTAGTGAAGAGATGCGGATACTTCTTTTGAAATTGGTCTTCGCGTTCCCATGTGAACTCAGGACCTCTCCTTGAGTTCCATCGAACCTTGACAATTGGGATACGACTTTGTTTCAACCGTTTGACCTCTCGATCCATGATCTCTACGGGTTCCTCCACAAAACAGAGCTTGTCATCCATATGGAGTCCTTCTAACGGAACGGCTACTGGTTCGTCAGAATAACATTTCTTCAGGTTGGATACATGAAATGTATTGTGAACTTTGCTCAACTCTTGAGGAAGCTCTAACTTGTAAGCAACAGATCCAACCTTTTCCAGCACTTTGAAAGGTCCAATATATCTGGGGATTAACTTCCTCTGTTTGCCAAAACGTATGACCCCTTTCTAAGGTGAAACTTTGAGCATAACTCTATCCCCAACTTGGAACTTCATCGGCTTACGCTTTAAGTCGGCGTAACTCTTTTGTCGGTCACGAGCGGCTTGCATTATTTGTTTGATCTGGATGACCTTCTCAGTTGTCTCTTGGACCAATTTCGGACCGATGAGTTGAACTTGTCTGACCTCGGCCCAACAAACAGGTGAACGACACTTCCGTCCATAAAGTGCCTCGAATGGTGCAGCCTTGATGCTAGCGTGATAACTGTTGTTGTAAGAAAACCCAACTAGTGGCAAATGTCTAACCCAACCATTTCCAAAGTCAATCACATAAGCACGTAGCATATCCTTGAGAGTTTGTATAGTTCTCTCGCTTTGTCCATCAGTTTGTGGATGGTGTGCAATACTCATATCTAAGCTAGTACCCAAGGCCTTCTGAAGTGATCTCCAGAAATTTGATGCGAACCTAGGGTCACGATCACAAATGATTGAGACGGGTATCCCATGCCTCGTGACTACCTCCTTTAGGTACATTCTTGCCAATTTCTCCATGGAATCATTTTCTCTCATTGGCGTAAAGATTGCAGACTTAGTAAGTCGGTCAACAATCACCCAAATGGTGTCATAACCTTGCGACGACGTAGGAAGCTTTATAAAAAAATCCATAGTGATATTATCCCACTTCCATTGGGGCATCTCGGGTTGTACCAACCAACCTGATGGCCTTTGGTGTTCGGCCTTGACCCTAGCACATGTCAAATATTTGCTAACATAGGTGGCGACGTCGGCCTTCATATAGGGCCACTAATATAGCTTTTTCATGTCCTGGTATATCTTACCAGAACCCGGATGAATGGAGTATTTTTGATTTGTGGGACTCGTGCATGATCACAGTCCTCAAGTCACCATAACATGGCAACCAACTCTTGCCGTTTAAACATAAGGTTCCGTCAGCGCGGGGTTTCAACTTTTCCTTTAGTATATCCTTCCTAATCATACCACCTACATCTTCGTTCTTGAGATTCTCTGGTTTCTGTGCTTCGGTCTGAGCATTAAAGATTTGTTTAGGGAGATCCAAACCAATAGTCATCACTAAGGCTCAGA
The DNA here is from genome assembly GCA_026074375.1 of Tanacetum coccineum. Taxonomy (NCBI): domain Eukaryota; kingdom Viridiplantae; phylum Streptophyta; class Magnoliopsida; order Asterales; family Asteraceae; genus Tanacetum; species Tanacetum coccineum. The sequence goes on from BQNB010089617.1 coordinate 14,185, forward strand.
CTCTTAATGGTTTAATTCGCTCTCTCCTGCTAAAAGCATCAACAATAACATTTGCTTTCCTCGGGTAATAATGAATCTCACAATCATAATCACTAAGCAACTCCAACCAACGACGTTGCCTCATATTTAACTCCTTTTGGTCAAGTATGTGTTGTAGACTCTTATGATCTGTGAACACCGTACACTTAGTTCCATACAAGTAGTGCCTCCAAATCTTTAGAGCAAACACCACTGCACCAAGTTCCAAATCATGAGTAGTATAATTTTTCTCATAAATCTTCAACTGTCGTGATGCATAAGCAATCACCTTCTTGTTTTGCATCAACACTGCACCCAATCCTTTATGCGACGCATCGCAATAAACAATGAAGTTCTCAGCTCCTTGAGGGAGAGCTAAGATAGGTGCGCTACACAACTTATTCTTCAATGTCTAAAAAGCTGCTTCTTGCTTGTCACCCCATTCAAAGGCGACTTTCTTTTGCATGAGCTTGGTCATTGGCTTAGTAACTTTTGAGAATCCTTCAATGAATCTCCAAAAATAACCGACAAGACCTAAAAATTGACTCATCTCCGTTGGAGTCTTAGGAGATGCCGAATCTTTTATGGATTCGATCTTGGCGCGATCCACGTGAATGCCTTGACTATCAATCACGTGGCCGAGAAATTGTACCTTGGGAATCCAAAATTCACATTTAGAGAACTTAGCATACAATTCTTCTTTCTTAAGCAATTCCAGAATTGCCTTCAGATGCTCTTCATGTTCTTTCTTGTTCCTTGAATAAATTAGTATATCGTCAATAAAGACAATTACAAACTTATCCAAGTATGGTTTGCACACCCGGTTCATGAGATCCATAAACACCGCTCTAAATTTTTAAAGCAAACACCACTGCACCAAGTTCCAGATCATGAGTAGTATAATTCTTCTCATGAATCTTCAACTGCCATGATGCGTAAGCAATCACCTTCTCGTTTTGCATCAACACCGCACCCAATCCTTTATGCGACGCATCGCAATACACAATGAAGTTCTCAGCTCCTTGAGGGAGAGCTAAGATGGGCGCGCTACACAACTTATTCTTCAAGGTCTGAAAAGCTGCTTCTTGCTTGTCACCCCATTCAAAGGTGACTTTCTTTTGAGTGAGCTTGGTCATTGGCTTAGTGATTTTTGAAAATCCTTCGATAAATCTCCGATAATAACCGACAAGACCCAAAAAAATTATCGTATCTCCGTTGGTGTTTTAGGAGATGTCCAATCCTTTATTGATTCGATCTTGGCGGGATCCACGTGAATGCCTTGACTATCAATCATGTGGCCGAGAAATTGTACCTTAGAAATCCAAAATTCACATTTAGAGAATTTAGCGTATAACTCCTCTTTCTTAAACAATTCCATAATTGACTTAAGATGTTCTTCATGCTCTTTCATGTCCTTTTAATAAATTAGTATATCGTCAATGAAGACAATTACAAAGTTATCCAAGTATGGTTTGCACACCCGGTTCATAAGATCCATAAACACTGCCGGTGCGTTCGTCAAACCGAATGGCATAACTTGGAACTCATAATGACCATACCGAGTTCGGAATGCCGTCTTTGGAATATCTTCTTCACGTACTCGGAGTTGATGATAACCCGATCGCAAGTCTATTTTAGAATAAACACTGGATCCTTGTAGTTGATCAAATAAATCGTCGATCCTTGGGAGTGGATAACGATTCTTCACCGTCAGCTTGTTCAATTCCTGATAGTCGATGCACATCCGAAATGATCCGTCCTTCTTCTTGACAAACCAGACTGGATCTCCCCAAGGTGAGGAATTGGGTCTTATAAAGCCTTTGTCGGATAGTTCTTATAGTTGCTCCGATAATTCTTTCATTTCGGAAGGAGCCAATCGATAAGGTGCTCGTGCTATAGGTGTAGTACCAGGCATCAAATCAATTTGGCATGTCTTCCTGAATTATTCATAGGTGATAGGCATGTATATTTGGAGGGCTGACGAATGCGAGCTCATTTTTCGTTCAAAATTATGTTATGTATAAAGAAGTATCAAAGAGTTTTATAAGACGACAATTCACAAGGTGGATGTAAGGTTGTTGATAGGATGACAATAAAATGGTTTGCGAGAAATCGTATGATGGTTTATAAGACAATGGCTAAATGACTCATGGGGTGTCAATAAAATAATTTATGTGATAACAACAAAAAAATGGTTTCATAAGGTAAGAACGAGGTAATTCATGATGTGATAGTAACATAGTTTTTAAGATGATTGTGAAATAGTATATAAGATGTCAAGAAGGTAATTTATAAGGTGTTCGTGAAATGATTGAGAATAGTTTATAAAATGTTAGTTTATTAAACGATGATAAGATAATTTGTCAACGATAGTAAGATGGTTTATAAAATGATAGTTTATCAATCGATAGTGAGGTAGTTCATTAAATGA
>BQNB010089618.1:0-27361 GCA_026074375.1 Tanacetum coccineum
CGTCATGGAATGGATCACACGTCAGTAGTTATTTCATTGAGATAAGCCTACATTTTAATATCATTGAGTCTGGTCTATGAGAGAATAGTATAGGTTAACGAGTGACAAATGCTTCAAATTGGTATAGTGAGTTTGCGGAGATTATGGATTTGTGTTTTGAAACTGATTAGTGTGATTCTAAGTTGCAAGTATCAGTTAATTGACTTAATTCAAGGTTTGGAACTTTGTATAAACCTATTGTTCATATCTTTTTTGGATTATAATTCCTCACTGATGATTTTAAGCCCAAGATAGAAGATTTTGGTTAAGCAAGGTTTCAACCGTAGGACTAAACTCATGTTAGCACCAAGTTTTCTGGGACTTTATAAGTTTTTCTACACAAACGGGTCATGAAATTAGCCCGTCCAGCAAATGGGTCATGAAGCTACAAAACCTTGACCTTTATCCAAAATAGTTACATACTACAATAGACTAATCTACAAAAAATTTCACGTAAAATACAATAAGTGGTGGACTAAATGCTAAAAGTTACTTTCTCGTGTATCAACTTTAGTACGGTCACAATGTCGAGTCAGAAACCCAAGTATAGCAAAAAAAGGACAGAATAAACTTGCAATATAGTGCTTTCATTTGAATTTATTTGTTTATCACAAATTGTTATTATGAATATTATGTATTGTGTATGATCACAATACTTATCATGTAAACTACTTTGGCTAATCAATTATAAATAAGAAACAAGATATCACACTGTATTGGTCATGAAGATATCACATGGAGTTTGAGGATGATCCAGCTCTGATAGACTTAGATAGGGTTGTAAAACTCACAGATCCAGTTGATCCCAGAACTGTTTGGTTGTGAGTAGTATAAAATTAATATGACAATGAAACTCATAAGGTGCCAACAGAACAAATACTCTCAAACCATCTTAATGTTTTTAAAAAGACCATCTTAAAAATCAAGCGGTTACACAGTTAAACTAAAAAAACCCACTTATAAATAATAAACAAGATATCACAAAATTGGTCATGAAGATATCAAATGGAGTTTGAGAAAGATCCAACTTTCGTAGACTTAGATAGGGTTGTAGAGCTCACGGGTCCAGCTGATCCAGAACTGTTTAGTTGTATGCTCTTTGATAGGTCACAGTAGTATAAAATTAATATCAGGATTTATGACAATGAAACTTATAAGGTGCCAACAGAATAACAAATACTCACAAACCATCTTAAAGTTTTTTTAAAAACCATCACGTTGTGTTAAAAATCCTATAATTACACGGTTAAACTTAAAAAAACCCGAAACAAACCCGCCCGTCGGGCGGGTTACGAAACTAGTAAAAATAAAATATATATATATATATATACTTATATAAATTCGATTTTCATTTCATATCAAATTCTCGTAAAGAAGCGTTCACATGGTTTTGTATAGACCTTGTTGCACCCGACCTATACGAAAGTATGACACTAACTCTTAAACAACAAACTAGTAGACAGTTGGATATATAAACATAAACGATAACCATTTTCCTTCTTTTATCTATGTGAGATTGGAGTTGGCATGGCTTTCATGACAAAATCAATGAATTATCTATCTTTTCTCTCGAGTCATGCTTGTTTTTTATTCTAACAAGTACCATCCATAAGCACAATTAATAAAGAGTGTTTATCTTTTTGGATTTACTTTGATTATTGATGCTAAGTTCCATGATAATCACTAAGCGACGATGTAATTAGACACACAGATCGTCCATGGAGCTGGCTATCACACACACGAAAATTCATTCTTCTAAACAATCTCAAATCGAGTAATATACAACTGTGAAATCACTACAAAAGTTGAGATCATATTGACAATCAATGACAATATTAAAAGCAAGCAAAGAACTTCTAAGAGCTAAAACAACATCGGAACATAAGTTTTGTTAAGAAAATGGTACATGTCAAACAAAAAAATAAATGTAAATGTGAGTGACAATTCCTTGTCTTGTGAAACTCCAACAATTGAAATGATTTGAGAGAAATGAAGTTCCTGTCAATTACCTATTAACCTACACTACAAGAAAAAGGAGAACAGGTGACCAAGTTTTCCCGGGCGACATATGTCGCCCGGGAAAGAACACTAAACGACAAAAAACCGTCCGACGTGGCAACGATTCTCATATACTTTTTAGTCAAAGTTTGGTTAGATTTTCCCGGGCGACATGTCGCCCGGGATAAGTTGGTTAAAATTTGACCGTAAAACTCAACGAAAATCTTGGCGGCATTTTTTCCCACTCACTTTCCCGGGCGACATGTCGCCCGGGAAAACTTTACAAATTTTTTTTTAATTCGGTTGAATGTTTAAGCGTGGTAATTAGTGTTAATTAACGTTGGTTTCTTTTTCCCGGGCGACATGTTATCAAGAAACTAATGCGGTCATAAAAAGATTTGTTGCATCACTACAAATGTGCCAATAAATCTAGTGTGTCATTACATATGTTTCAAAAAACTAATGTGTCAATTTTTTTTCCTGTATCACCATTCATGTATAAAAACAAATTAATTGCATGAAAATTATACGAAAAAATAGTAAAAAAACCAGCAAAAGAATTTTTTATTATAGTAGTAAATAATGTATGAAAATGAATGTATACAATATTATAAGAGAAACATTTATCCTACTTATAATTTTGGTTTTGACCATATTAACTATTGTGTATACAAAAACTAATTAATTTTTTGTTTTGTTACAATTATGCCCCTATTTAATAAATTTTGGAATCTCGTCATAAAAATAAATTCAACGACCCACAAGTGTGCCTATTATTTTTCGCTTTAAAGTGTATACCACAATAACGCTCCTCTCTCTCTCTCTCTGCTATAATATATAATATAATATATATATATATATATATAGAGAGAGAGAGTTTGGTTCAAATAGAAAGTGATTTTGGATAAAAGAGATAGAAAGTGTAGAGAATGCATTTATGTGTCATTAATATCATGTGGGAATTCATTTATGTGTCATTAATATCATGTGAAAATGTGTCAATTGTGTGTCAGTTACAAGAAATTATGTGCAAGTGTGTCAACATTGTTAGCTAAAAAAATTCATGTGTGTCAATAATAGCGTATTAATAGTGTGTCAACATCGCTAGTGTGTCAGTTATAAGTCGTTATGTGTCAAATATGTAATTAATACCTCAATTTAATCTCATTAATACCTCACATCCAATGGCTAGAAATCCTTCCTATACTTTTTACCATTTGTAACTTTTCACAAGTATTAATAGTCTTTTCACAATGGCTAGAAATCCTTCCCATATCCCAACCCTTCCTATACTTTTTACCAATACATTTGTCCTAAACTGAACAGATCTTTGCAGCCTGCTAAGGGTGATAGCCAACTTATATAAATACAGATTGACTATAGAGAAACACTGACTATGAATACTTATTGTATATGCGAAATCTACACAATAGTATTAAGAAGAACAATGAATACTAAACTTTGATTTCTATTAATCTGCTTTAAGGGTTACAGATTACTAACTATGATAACTAATGTTGAGGTGTGAATGATATTGAGTGATGATTTTCTTAAAATACATACGGCCTCCCTTGTATTTTAGATTAAGGAGTCCAAGTTAGATTAACAAAAACTATTAATACTTCTATATATTCTACATCAATACTATTAATGGTTTCCATAATTCCTAGTCAACCATTCATATAATTAATGCCCATAATGCGCTTCTTCACTATAACATGTAACTAACTATTAGCATTAATGTTGTTTTCCTCTTGTTGTTACTCTTCATCAACAAATAACTCTAACATTATGTTTTTTAATCATAAAGTCTTCAATCATCATTAATGTCTTCAATCATCATTAATGTCTTCAATCAACATAAAGTCTTCAATCATCATTAATGTCTTCAATCAATTAATGTCGTTAGTTGAAACTTCTCTTTTATCATTGATTAGTAAGCAGTTAATATTTTACAGTATTAAGAAGATCTTTTATTTCCCAACAATCATCTCTTAATTTGATATTCATTGATTACTCATCAGTTTCATCATTAAGCTTCTTTATTCTCCAGGCTGGTATGCGTTCCCATAAACATTCTTTTCATATTAAGTTGTTTTATGATTATTTAAGAATCAAGTACGATCTTATCTAAGCAAACAATATTTATTTATCCTCACCTGTTAGGATGCATCAATCAACCCAAGCTGTCTTTATACAGAGGATCTTTTACTCTTGCAGTCAAACCAACTTTGTATAGTCTTTTCACCTTATGTGTTCTTGACCTTTTCTTTTCAAGCTTGCAATCTCACTGTTGTTGAGAGGTCTTTGTATTCTCAAATCAAGTAACCTGGTAAGAAAATTGGTATTACTATTATATTCCTAACAATCCTCCCCTAAACTTGAACTTCACTTGTTAACTTCAAGTTTCTTCTGATTGAGCTTTTGAGGATTGTATCCATCGCACTTCTTGATGCAATCTTATCGTTATGATCATTGCTTTTGCTGATTTTTTATTGTAAGTTAGATTACTTTCGCTTTCATTGTGAATTTGCATCTCATGTCTATTTGCATCAAGCTACACAACAACCATCTTTCAGCAACAACCAATAAGATGGTTTGTAGTGTTTGGCAAACTACCAGCATGAACGGATTGATTTTCCTAACGAGTAGCCGTTTAACTTGGGATAGTCAACTCTATATTCAAAATAATGTGAGATTATTCCATACAGTTTCTTGGTAAACTGTCAACCATAACGGGAATTGATTTGTCTTTACCAACTACGACCGTTTGCTTTTGGACTAGCCAATGCTTCATTGCCATAACATGGTGCATTGATAAACCATATAGTTTTTAGCAAACTATCAGCTATCAACAGATTTGAGTAGTCTTTACCAAGAACTGTTTGATCCTGGACTAGCCAACTCTTAACCATGAAGCAAGGTGAGTTGAGAACCCTACAATTTTTGGTAAATTGTCAACCATAAACGGATTTGAGAAGTCTTTACCACAAGCCGTTTGCTTATGGACTAGCCAGTTCTTATGCCTATTAAGCATGGTGAACTGATGACCATTTGTTGTGTGGTGATTAAACCAACACTTAACAAACCTTCTCATCTCCATTTAAACTTGCTGATAATAAATTCAGTTAAGAACAAACTGAAAGTAATTTAGTTTTGTCTAAATCATCTGAGAACCAAAATGTGTGTTGTCCGATATCGGGTAAAACTAGCAGCATTAATCTTTAAAGCTAGCAGTATTAAGTACACAAACAGTACTAATCTTGCACCCAATCACGAACCAACAACATTAATTTCCTTGAGACTTCATTCAACGTTGGCAATCCTATCTCAATCTTCATCCCTAAAAACTAGGGATTTCATAACAGATTCATTTAAGACTTTTCTTTACCTGCAAAAAGTTAGTTCAACAGACAAAGAAAACAGAATCCATAACATTTTGTGCAATAATCACAACAGTAATTATACTAAGCAGTTTTGAGTATAACTAATAGTATTAACTTCTATACTAACAGTACTAATAAACTGACAGTACTAACATTTGTACTGGCAGCACTAACTATATATAACTAATAGTATTAGTTTCTCTTGGGGACCCAAGCCATTGCTGACTTGAGTCTGCCTTGTGGATCTCTAAAATATACATTTGTCCTTGTCATTGATCCACTATTGTATTTAGAGACTCTATTCCAATAATGCCTTTTGGTTCTCCAATTACAACCTGCTGAGGTCTTAACAACAGTTTCCCTATTTTGCCCAATAACACTAACTGAATTAACCCCAGCAGTATTAACTTTTTGCTTTGTAAAAGTGGTTTTAAGTGCTGTTGTGTTATTAAAAGGCCTTCTAAATGGTGAATGAGTTTTATTAAAAAACAGTTTTTGGTCTAACTTTTTTCACAAAAGGTTTAACAGCACTAATTTTCCTGGCAACATTAGTTAGTACTGTCTGACTGTTAAAATTATGTCTAGCAGTACTAACATTGTTAGTACCGCTAGCTCTAGCAGTACTAACTAGAATTTTGTCAGTTCTAGTTAGTACTGCTGTAGGAACAAATTGGTTCTTATGATTCACTCTTTGCACATTGTTCCAAACTGGTTTATTCTCCCTTTGAACATTATCTTTGCCCTTCTTTTTGTTTAGTTCAACCTGTTTATCCATCCTTTTCTCATGAAAATCACAATCTCTGATAAGATGACTAAAACTTCCACATACAAAACATGCTTTTGTAGTAAACCCATATCCCAACCCTTTATAAGAATTTCTAGCCATTGTGAAAAGTTACAAATGGTAAAAAGTATAGGAAGGATTTCTAGCCATTGTGAAAAGTTACAAATGTATTGGTGTTCATTGCAACAATAAAATTAAAAGGGTTGCACATGTATAGTTATATGCATTCTAAATTTCTTCTGTACTTGGTGCCTTTTTTTAGTATGTATGTTATTTTCATCTACTTATTCTTGTTTTCAGTTGTGTGACAACCAAAATGGACTCTTATTCACAAGATATATATGACCTATAAGCTTCTTGTTTAACACGATCTAAATTAGATTCGTAAATCACAATGGTCTATATGTCACCCTAAACAAGACTAATGTTATACTTAAGACAATATATATACTTGTTCATATATTGATGATTTTCATCCCTTATTGCAACGGTTGAGACTTCTAAGCCTAAACAGGGTGTGATACTCCTCGCTAAAAGAGAATATGACCAAGAGTGAGTGTGAATTATCTATTTATATATATATATGATATATTATCTATATATATATACTATAGACTATATTTATTTTTGATTATTATATATCTATAGGGAATACAGTGAGAAGTAAATTAAATAAAAAAAGTGTGAGAAGGGTCTAAAACCACAACATTTGAGATGCAACGATTTTGCCATTAGATGCATTTTTATTATTGATGTTCATTTGGAGTTTCGATAACGTTAATTTGTATGCGTTAGTTTGGTGCAAATGATTTTCATGATTTGACACATGCAGGAGGACAAAAAAAACAATTGAGAAAACAAAAATAAAAAAATGGAAATGAAAATGCATCTAATATACGTATATGCATCTAATTAAAAACTAGAAAAACCTTATGATGCGGTTTTTTAATGCATCTAAGATTATTGAGATGCATCTAATTAAGTCGTGTGCTATCTGGATCTGCGATTATAGTTATTCTTTTCCTTTCTTATTTAAAGAAAACTTTCTCATTTGATCCTAACTTTCTATATATATATTTACTTTATATATACTATATTGTATTATATATATATATATATATATATATATATATATATATATAGGGTGTGGTTATTGTGAAAAGTTACAGATCGTAAAAAGTATAGGAAGGATTTCTAGCCATTGGATGTGAAGTATTAATGAGATTAAATTAAGGTATTAATTACATATTTGACACATAACGACTTATAACTGGCACACTAGCGATGTTGACACACTATTAATACGCTATTCTTGATACACATGAATTTTTTAGCTAATAATGTTGATACACTTGCACATAATTTCTTGTAACTGACACACAATTAACACATTTTCACATGATATTAATGACATATAAATAAATTCTCTACACTTTCTATCTTTTTTAAATAAAATCACTTTCTATTTGAACCGAACTATATTATATATATAGTGGGATTTTCAATGCAGAACCATTTTTTTGTACAGAACTTACAGAACCACTTAAAATGAAATCTGAGCCATTGGATGAGCTTGATCAATAGTCAAAATGATGTGTGGCATAATTGTAATAAAATAAAACTTTAGATATTACTTTTTAAATACTGGAAGGGTAATATTGGAATATCAACTAATTTATTTTTTAAAACCGTCATTTATTAGGGATAAGGTCAAATGAAAAAGAAACCCACCCACCTAATCTCTCTCCCACAGCCACCAAAAAATAGATCTGGTTAAGAAATTCACTTCATACCACAAGAACAATTCGAGCATTAAAATCCCCCATATTATCCATCTTTCTTCTAACCTCGTTTTGTTAATGGTTTTTGATTTTGTAAGAGTTTTTTTCGAAAATAAAAGTCGTGTATCTAAAACTTTTCGATGGTGATTCTTAATTTGGATTTATTTTTAAATCTTTATTGGTGTTTTTATATCTTCAGTGATGTTTGGAAATACTATTTACTAGATGTGGATTAAAACTTTTTATGGTCGGTGCATTTTTGCATTCGTGAAAGCATAAAAACAGATGGGTCCATGGCCAATGTAGTTAATTGCTGTCCATTTTATGCCGAATTCGAATGAATAAATCGAATTTGATGCAGGTTAGTATATAAATTTGATTTTAGTTATCTTTGTATATTCTATGAATTTAATGGTGTACCGGTTATAATTCTATTATCATAATACTCGTATTAAAGATTTATCTTTTGTGTTTTATGTGTAAAAAGGAGATAATTTTGGCTTAAGAAAATTATAATAAAAAGATATTATAAATGTTGTACACCGTCAAACATCATTTATATGGAATAGATTTGATTTTTAGACTTTTATTTTATTTTTCACGACGTAGTTTGCAATAAGAGAACATAATGTTTTGTTTTGGTCTTTGAGCATGAAACTCGAGGACTCTTAATATTCTAGAAAGATTAATTGTTTTATTCTATGGAAAAGTAGTCTTAGTTATATAAAAACAATGACCTAGTTTCGTGATCTTTTTCAAAGATTTTGTTAGAACGAGGTTATCTTGTGTAACCTTCCTTCAAATGTACCTAGCATTAGTTAAAGACATGACTTGGCGAACATTATAATGACCGCGGTTTATGTGTTTTGCTTCATTTGTATAATCCAAGTTTATGTGTTTATATGTTCTGCTATATGTCTTTTTGTATAATCCAAGTTTTTTCCATGTATGTGGAATATTTGTTGTTGATTACTTGGAATTAATTTATTTCCTTATTTATAGTAATTTATAGATGTGTTTTAATTAATCTTTGTTTTAGTTTGTTAGCGTTTAACAATTTTTTTGGTTTGCAGCGTGCACATATGTTTTGAAGCCGAACACATATGTTCTATATAATTTGACAAAAAAGCGCAACGTGCGTATATGTTCATGGAAGGGTACTCATATGTTCTTTGAAGAGTGCACACTTATGTTCTTGAAAGACGGGCATATATGTAGATGGATCGATCCTATGAAAGACGATGTGCGAAGATGATTTACGAATGCATTTGTTTTTAAAAAGGCGTGCACATATGTTCTCGAAAGACGTGCATACATGTTTTTAAAAGACGTGCATATATGTTGTAATGATTTTGATAATACTTTTGTTTTGAATTGTATTTTATTTAATATCAAACAAAAATAATGATATTTATGTTCTTGATTTGTTAATTTAGATGTTACATGTATGTGTTTATGTTTTTGGTTATAAAGTTTGAAGATTAAAGAATGTACACTAGAAACATATGTGCAATTACCATTATAAGCAAAAAAATATGCGCTAAAAACATATGAAATTAACAATATTAATAAAACATATATGCACTAGTTTTTTCTGAAAATATGTATGCTGAAAAAAATATAGAATTAAGAAAAATTATTTTTTTAATTTTGAAAATTAAAGAGTTTAAAAAACGGTTTTTAATCAAGAAAATTTAAAAAGAATGTGAAAATGCATTTTACTATTATACCCTTTCTATTTAAATAAAATTATTTATTAATATTAAATTCCTATTGGTCCAAAAGTAGTTATGTAGGTTCTGTACAAAAAAGTGGTTCTGTGTTGAATGGTCCCCTATATATATATATATATATATATAGAGGAGCGTTATTATGGTATACACTTTAAAGTGAAAAATAATAGGCACATTTGTGGGTCGTTGGATTTTTTTTTTGATGAGATTCAAAATTTATTAAATAGGAGCATAATTGTAACAAAACAAAAAATTAATAGTTTTTGTATACAACAAAAGTTATATGGTCAAACACAAAATTAATGAGTATTAATAAATGTTTTTCTATAATATTGTATACATGTCATTTTCATACATTATTTACTACTATAAAGAAAAATTCTTTTGCTAGTTTTTTTTACTATTTTTTCGTATAATTTTCATGCAATTAATTTATTTTTATACATGAATGGTGATACAGCAAAAAAAATTGACAAATTAGTTTTTTGATACATATGTAATGACACACTATATTTATTGGCACAATTGTAGTGATGCAACAAATTATTTTTATGACACATTAGTTTCTTGATACATATTTAGTGACACACTATCTTTATCACACAAATTATGTTGATAGTGACACACTAAACTCGTTTGATACGTTTGTAGTGGCGCACTTATATATAACCACAAATACTCTTACGAGCCCTTATACATAACCACAAAACTCTTAATCATAGTATTAATTAGTATTCTTAATCAACATATTTATGAGCCTTATACATAACCACAATACTCTTAATGATAGTATTAATTAATTACTTACTACATAACCACAATACTTTTAATGATGGTATTAATTAGCATTATGTGAAAAATAAAGATGACAATAATACACTTAATGACATTAAAGTACGAGTAATTAATATTTCTTTTTAAATAAAAAAGACACATGTCACTTTGTTATTGGTGCATATTGTTTTTCACTTTAAAATGTTTACCATATGAACGCGCGCGCGCGCGCTCTCTCTCACACACACACACACACACACACATATATATATATATATATATATATATATATATATATATATATATATATATATATATATATATATAGGGATGGGATCATGAGAAAACCTAATTTCGGTGGAAAACCCAGAAAAACCAAACAAATGCCCTAAAAAAACCAAACAGATGCCCTAATTTTTTCAGACAAAAAATTGGTTTTTCAGGCAAATATGGCCTCGATATAATGTCTGTAAAAAACTCAAAAACCAAACAGATGCCCTAATTTTTTCAGGCTATATAAAAGATTTTTTAGGGCATCTGTTTAGTTTTTTAGGGCATCTGTTTGGTTTTTTTGGGTTTTTACAGAGAGTAAATCGAGGCCATATTTGCCTGAAAAAACAATTTTTAGCCTGAAAAAATTAGGGCATCTGTTTGGTTTTTTAAGGCATTTGTTTGGTTTTTCTGGGTTTTTCCACCGAAATTAGGTTTTCTCATGATCCCATCCCTATGTATGTGTGTGTGTATATATGTATATATATGTATATATATGATCTGCGTTCATGTGGTAAATACTTTAAAGTGAAAAACAATAGGCACCAATAACAAAGTGACATGTGTCTTTTTCATTTTAAAAGAAATGTTAATTACTTTAATGTCATTAAGGGTATTATAGTCATCTTTATTTTTCACATAATGCTAATTAATACTATCATTAAAAGTATTGTGGTTATGTAGTAAGTAATTAATTAATACTATCATTAAGAGTATTGTGGTTATGTATAAGGCTCATAAATATGTTGATTAAGAATGCTAATTAATACTATGATTAAGAGTTTTGTGGTTATGTATAAGGGCTCGTAAGAGTATTTGTGGTTATATATAAGTGCGCCACTACAAACGTATCAAACGAGTTTAGTGTGTCACTACATACGTCTCAACATAATTTGTGTGATAAAGATAGTGTGTCACTAAATATGTATCAAGAAACTAATGTGTCATAAAAATAATTTGTTGTATCACTACAAATGTGCCAATAAATCTAGTGTGTCATTACATATGTATCAAAAAACTAATGTGTCAATTTTTTTTTGTTGTATCACCATTCATGTATAAAAACAAATTAATTGCATGAAAATTATACGAAAAAATAGTAAAAAAAACTAGCAAAAGAATTTTTTATTATAGTAGTAAATAATGTATGAAAATGACATGTATACAATATTATAGAGAAACATTTATTACTACTCATTAATTTTGTGTTTGACCATATAACTTTTGTTGTATACAAAAACTATTAATTTTTTGTTTTGTTACAATTATGCCCCTATTTAATAAATTTTGAATCTCGTCATAAAAATAAATTCAACGACCCACAAGTGTGCCTATTATTTTTCACTTTAAAGTGTATACCACAATAACGCTCCTCTCTCTCTATATATATATAGTTTGGTTCAAATAGAAAGTGATTTTTAGGTAAAAATGATAGAAAGTGTAGAGAATTTATTTATGTGTCATTAATATCATGTGAAAATGTGTCAATTGTGTGTCAGTTACAAGAAATTATGTGCAAGTGTGTCAACATTGTTAGCTAAAAAATTCATGTGTGTCAATAATAGCGTATTAATAGTGTGTCAACATCGTTAGTGTGTCAGTTATAAGTCGTTATGTGTCAAATATGTAATTAATACCTCAATTTAATCTCATTAATACCTCACATCCAATGGCTAGAAATCCTTCCTATACTTTTTACCATTTGTAACTTTTCACAATAACATCACCTTATATATATAATATAAGCAATTTGGCAAACTACTCTTGTGAAAGAGTGATAAACAAATCACTAATAAAATATATTTTCGGAAAGTATTGATGAGAAAATTACCCTTAGGAAAAGATAAAGTTCAAATTGTTCCCGAGACGTTTTCCCAACGAAGCGTAAATATTGAAAATCTTGTTTCGGTTCGTGATCGCGTGCTTGAATAATCAAAATTTTGGATTTTGGATTCTAAATCTATTAACGCGAAGGGAAAGAATATAAAGGCACGCTAAACTAGAAATTAAAGAAACTAAAAATTCTAACGACATTTAAAACAAATTAAAACTACTTAATAACTTAATTTCACTAACTAATTAACTAAAACTGACAAATTAAAACTCTAAAAACTCAAAATGCAAATTTCTAAACTAAAATGAATAAAACTATTTTTTAAAACTCATAATTTTCTTTTTAATTTTTTAAACTAATTAAAACTATTTTTAAAACTAAATAATACAAAAAATTAAACTAAAAATACTAAACCTAATCCTAAAAATTCAAGAAAATTTATAAAAATTCTAGACATTAATCCTGAGGTTTACAAAGAAAAAAGTATGAAAAAGCTTTTACCAATAAGCTGCTAAAAATCAATAAGCTTAAAACTAAAATGCATATAAGAATTAAATGATGCAAAGCTTTAACTAAAAAAGACCCAAGGGCAGTTGGTAAGACGTGTGTGTTGTGTGAGGGAGGTCACAGGTTCGAGTCCTGTGACAGTCCCTTTTGGCAAAACATTTTTTTTATTTTTCTTTTTAAAAAAGCTATAGAATAAGCTAAAATAAGAAACTTTAATAAAGGGACTTAAGACTGAAACTTATTATTAAGCTAGTAAAAAGCAGAAGTAAAAGTGACAGTTTGCTTATTAAAGACTTCTAAAACTGTTTGGACTAAATAAGTTTAAAGATTACCAAAAAACTAAATGAAGGCCAATAAGCTAGAAACAGATCTAAACCTAAACCTAATAAGCAATTATGACTAGAAATAAGCAAATAAAATAAGCTGAAAATCAACTAAATGCATTAAGACAGTTAGACTCAAAAAAGGAACTTAAAGGACTTTTGACAGATTTTATGCTAAGATTTAGGATAATTAAGCACTTGAATATAGATGAAAACATGAAAACAGGATAGACTTGCCTAAAATTACTCAATAGCTAGATTAAGCAAACTGGTTTAAGAAAGAAGCTAGAAAAAGCTAAATGAAAATGACAGTTACTACTACTTGTTTTTGGAATTTTTATGAAAATTAATGACTACTTGATGCTTAAAATTAAGACTTAAAAACTACTTTTACTAAACCAAAACTTGAAACAGATTAACACTAGACTATAATAAGCTAATTCCAACATATCTTAACCTTAATTAAGCTATGAATTTATCTCTAATGATCTGCATAATTATGCTTTAAAGCATAAACCAACTACCACCACTAATTAACTGTTTTTAATCTTAAAATGCAATTTCAAAAGCTCAAAACAGTTACAAATTGATGTTCATAAACCTCATTTAGCTCACAAAAACCATCCTATAAAATTGGACTTAAGATAATTTTGCACCAACATAAGATGTTTAGAAAAATCCTATGAACTAGCAGACTTAGAAATTTGCTAAACTAACATTCAAAACTGAACAAAACTAAATTCTAGCTTATGAAAACTAACATTTAGACCTTGTTTGAGCTTATCAAAACTTATTTGAATACCAAAATCAGGTTACACTCTTTTTGACTATGTTTAAACTCTTATCCCAAACACCCCTTTAAATCTAGAAAAGCCTTTATTAAACTAAAACAGATCTAATTAAGCTTAGAAATGCTAAAACAGATTAAGAACTAACAATTTTAAGGACAAATAAGCATACTTTAAGGAAAAATAAGTACTTAGCAATAAGCTACACTAATAAGCTGTTTTAGCTAATAAAGGGTTTTTAGATAGATAAGTTACTAAACTATCAACTTTTGTTCGCCTAAGTTACTAAACTTTTTTTTTGTTCATTTGGGTTACTGGACTATCGAAATTTAACTTTAAGGTTACCGAACAACAAAAGTGTTTTCATTCAGGTTACCTCGAATATTGGCAACCGGTATAGTGTGTTTTGACCTTCTCCACGTCAGCTTTTTGTGGGACCAGTTATCCAACTCATAAACTTATTAGGTTATTTGACAAGTATGTTACTCAACTTTGCGAATTTATTCATTTAAGTTATTAAAGTTTGTTGTTTTGTTCATCGATTAAGAACTAACAATTTTAAGGACAAATAAGCATACTCTAAGGAAAAATAAGCACTTAGCAATAAGCTACACTAATAAGTTGTTTTAACTAATAAATGGACAGATTATATAAAAGCTCAAATTAAACTATTCTAAACTATAAACGAGACACATTTAGCTATACAAAGACTGAATAAGCACAAATAAGCAGTTTAACAAGCTGAGACATAAATTAAGCTAAAATGAGCACAAGAGAAAGTACCTTGTCCTTTGCTCAAAACATGGACATATAATGCTCTTTAGAGCTTATCTACAAGCTCCAGCTTACTTACATAAGGTAGTATGGTCCCATAAGCCCTTCCAAGTCTGGCTTATCATCCTTATTAATGCTTAAACTGATTTAGAGGTTATTTAAGTAAAATGCTTATTTAGTTAAGTCTTAGAGAGCTTAACTGAATAAGGAAATAGCTTATAGAGTAACCAGAGAGCTTATAGCTTATTAAGTGAAATCCAAACTTATCTTAAACAATTTTGCTTAAAAGTAAAAACAGAATTCAATACACAATTTAAATGAAAATGAAATTTTATTAATAATGAAGAGATTACAAGCTTTTAAAGAGGAAATTACATTAAAAACAAAACAATAAGCTAAAAATAAGCTAAAGCTACTACTAAAAGCTACTAAAAACTACATCTCTCCACTGTGTGATTTTAAGCTCTATTTATAGTGAGGAGGAGATGATTCTAGACTTTGAGGCACGTCCTTAAGCTTCAAACCTAGCCCTTCAATCATAACAGACTCTGAATCCATCAATATAAGCCCTTGATCCTCCTCCACGTCTCAACAACCAATGAGAGTGCTTGGGATTGCCAACGTGTCAAGGGATTGATGTCATTCCTTGCCATGTAAGCCTTCTAGAAGAATGAGAGATGCGTGTGGAGTAGATTTTACCCGTACATTAATTTGCAGAGTAAAAATGAAGGGGATGAGTGAACAGTTACTTAGGGCGGGGTTTTATCATTTTTGACTGGATCCGGGTTCATTTAGATTGTGCTTGGACTTTTAATTATAACTTGGGCCATGTAATGAAATGGATTTGGTTTTGGATTTATGAATAAGGATTTGGTTTTAGGCTTATACTTTTTCATGGACATAGAAAATTAAACCCGGTCCAATAGATGGGTCTAGATTAGCCCATAGAAATAAATGAGTCCTCGGCTTCGTTTTCTCACACTCTTCCAATCTCATGCTCGGTTTTGTCCTTTTTGGCTTTGTTTTTGTCCTTTTTTTGTGGATATCCGTTACCTGCACAATACAATTCACAAAACACACATATACAATGCATTTTTCATGTATTTTTGGTCATTTCAGCTTGTTTTAATAAGAAAAATTGATATGTGATTAAACACATATCAAAATTCTCCCATACTAAGCTATTTCCGTGTCCTCACGCAATGTCATATACGCACATAGAAAACTAAAAATTTCAACCCCCTTAGACTAATTACCTCGAAAAGTAGCTAAGTGTTCATCTAAGGGGATTAAGAAATTACTAGTTTTGAAACGCCCCGTTTTACCATATCTTTTTTGTATACATTTTATTATTATTATTATTATTTAAAGGAAACTACAACATGTTTGACTTTCATTATTTAATCATAACTTTTAGGATCACTAAACAAGAAACACTTTTAAATAGTGTCTAAAAGGATAAATTCATCGTCCTCGATTTTTCACCCGCCCCAAACCAAGCTTAAAAACGAAATCATTGTTAAATATAAGTTAAGATGCTAATACTACTCATAAATGCAAATTGTGTAAGCATAGCTACTTTCTGCTCCCTTATTCCTATGTCCTCTAAAGATTTTATTTTTATTATTGGTGACAAATAAATTATGGCCTTATTAATATAAAGTAAACCCAGTTTAGACCATAATTAGTTTGAAATCCTTTCCTAAAGAGATGATATGGTGAGAATAAAGTCCACATTAAGGTTCTAATTTCGCATGATTTAGGGGTTATACTTTTTATTTCATCTGAAACAACTCAACTACGAGTCCAGAGACGGAGGCTTTATTTAGATAACCCCGGAGTCAAAATTTGGCTTTATTCTTATTATTATTATTGCTACATTATTATCCCCTCGGTCCTTTAAACAACTGCCACATTGGTATGCGAGCCGACCATGGTCTAGTGGTCTTATTTCGGCTTTGGTTTATTACATAAATATTATTATTATAGCCAAATTTCAAGTTATGTGGTCTTTTAACTACCTAGACAACGGTAGTGAGCCGTCAGGAATCGGTAGCCTATTTCCCCACAACACTGACAAAACCTTGATGTGTACCTTACTTTCACCAGAAGGAATCTCTACGAAGGGATCTAAACTAAGAATCACAAAAACCAAAGTAACTTTATTTATTTAATAATATAACGTTTATTAAGCTGGTGGGAGCAAAAAGCCACAATTAACCTCTATGAGCTCTAAAGAGTTCCAACTACTCCACGCTTAGCATCTAACTTATATTAAACTCTATCATTTTTCGTTCTTCGCAAATTTAAAATCTTTAATAAAAAGATCCGCGAATGCTTAGTCTAATAAAATCAAGCTTAGCATATTTAAAGTCTATTATGGAAACTTGCAAACTCTTGGCTTTTTAAAGCTAGAATTCGCGTTTTAAAGCTTCTTGTATAAAAGACTAGCAAAGGCTTTCATTTATATAGGTTAAGGGGCAAGCTAGACCGCAACATGCTCGATCAAGTCAAAATTTATTGTTGATCTCACCATCGGAAAGTCAAAAATTTGTGTCAAAACACTTATTTTATTTTTGAATTTTTTTTAATTTTTGCATAAAATCACATATTTTTGTATTTTTGGTGGTAAAACGGGGTTACGTGAAGACAACGCAAATGCAAGTAAGATCAAATCGATAGATACCCCCCCTATACTAGAACTAAACATTGTCCTCAATGTTGGAATGCCACCCCCATACTAAAATCAATGCATAATCCTAATATAAAAGGGTCTTTACGTAAATCTAAAGCCGTTTATTAATTATGTTAATAGATAAACGTTAGTCAATAAGATCTTGGATATCGGATTCCCATATATAATCATGTTAAGGATTAAAGCTCGAGTAAACGATGGACAAAACCACGAGCACGAGAGTCTTCATAATCCGGGAAATCCTGAACATAAAACACAAGCCACGAAACACGAGAAAGGAAGAGGCGAGCCTCCTCACGTCACACTGATTAGAAAATAGAAAATAAGATAGAAACACGGGTTGCCTCCCGAGAAGCGCTTGTTTTTGTGCGAGTCTCTAGCTTGACTTTCTTCGAATTTCGTTGTCCTTGGGGTGAAAACTGACCGAAGATTCAGTCATCAATGAAATTTCACTTAAAATATGACACTTATCGATCAAGAAATTATCACTCAAAAGATGAGGAGTTTTTTTGTGAAAAAGAGAAAACTCCATCTATAATGAGAATTCCGGGATCGAAAACCTTGTCTTCATTTCTGGAGGGAAATGACAGAAAAGTTTTGATCTCAGAAGGATCAGTCAAGAGAAGAGAATCACTGACGAATGAGATAGTAGGAAAATTGTCCAGTGGAAAAATATGAAATCTCTTAGATTGGACTCTTTTGATAATGAATATTCCGAGATCAAAAACTTTGTCTTTATTTTCGGAAGGAAATAAGACTAAAAGATCGATCTCAAAAAATTCTTCAGAAAAAGTGGAGTCACAATCGGATAGGAGAAGAGGAAATCATTAAGCTCGGGACTTGTAAATTCCTTGGTTGAATCTTTAGATATATTTTCTTTAAAAAGTATAGTCAACTCTCCTGGGTCGGGCTCAATATCAAAGTAAAAACGATCATACTCTGGTGGAGATATGATGTGAGCGAGTTCATCGACGAACTCCTCATGATGAGAAACACTCCTATCGGCAGGAGGAAACGGATCAATCGAAACATCAAAGATAAACGAATCATATTCAGGAAGAGAAAAATCAGAATGAGTAGTGGTACTGCCACTATTCTTCTCTTCAATATGATCGTCATCAAAATAGAATGCATCATACTCCGAAAGAGAATAATCAGAATGAGTAGTGGTACTGTCACTACTATTCTCTTCCATATGATCAAAACAAAATGATTTGTATTTTAGAAGAGAATAATTAAAATGAGAATTGGTACTGACACTACTCTTCTCTTCAAAGCAAAGTACTTCATAATCAGGAAGAGAAAGATCAGAATGAGAAGTGGTACTGCCACTCAAGGGATGATTTGATTTCTTAAATTTTAACACTTCAGAGAAACGATCCTCGCATATGATGTCAATAAAATTAATCATGTTAATCGACTCATTTGCATGCTTTTGAGGATGTTTTGAAGTGTTATCAGCATGAAAGATTAAATTTTCATCTTCGTCTCTGAAAATAAGCTCTTCTCCGAACACGTCGACTAAAGCACGAGCCGTCTTCAAAAATGGTCTCCTAAAAATAAGGGGAACATAAGGATCGACATCGTAGTCGACGACAACGAAGCCAGCTGGAAAATGAAACTTTCTTACTTTCACAATGACATATTCGGCAACTCCAACTGGATAAGCAACCGATCGGTTTGCGAGCTCGAGAGTCATGCGAGTATGAGTAAGTTTTGGGAGCGAAAGCTTCTTCCATATGGAAAGAGGCATTAAGTTGATGCTAGCGCCAAGATCGGACAAGGCTAAGCACTCAACAAGCTCTAGAAAATCACAAGGAATAAGAAACTTGCCGAGGTCTCTAAGTTTTTCGTGCAACTTTTTAAGGAGCACCGCCAAACAATTCTCATTTAATGGAGTGTTTTCCAATTCGAATAATTTCTCCTTATTACTAAGGAGACTCTTAAATGTAGAAGCGAACTTAGGTATGTGAAGAAGAGCATCCGCAAAGATAAGGCCGAAATGTAATCTTTGAAAGATTTGAAGGAACTTTAACATTTGATAATTAGCTTTCTCTTAGAGCTTTTGGTCGTTAAGCCTTAAAGGATAAGGTATCGAAGGTTTAGGATTAGGCTTTAGAGCAACATCAGGCTCTGAAATAGGAACTTGGACAACCGGAGGTTAGACTGTGCGGTACTTCCTAAATTTATAGGTTGTACCTTGTTCTTTATCGCCTCTGGTTCATGTTCCACTTCCTTCGGAAGAGGTGAAGAAGTAGTTGGAATCATAGGTCCATCGTAAGAAACACCACTATGGGTAGTTATAGATTTCAAATCACCTCTTGGGTTAGCAACGGTATTACTAGGAAGTGATCTTGAACCCGAGGGACTTTGCCTTTGTATCGTAAGATTAGTTAACATGTTTATTATTTGATTGTTTTGCACATTCGGTTGAGGAAAACCGGGTGGTCTCATTTGATTTCTAGCCTGATAATTAGTTTCTCATTGAGGACGGTATCCTTGACCTCCTTGATTGTAGGTCCCTATGGCTGCAGAAGCATTAAAATTGTTGTCATCGACGGCACGACACTCATAGTAATGATGCGGTCCACCACAAGTCACACAAGTCTCTTCTATGGCTTTCACGGTAGCTTGTTGAGTAGCCTTGTTAATAAGTACTAATTCCTTAACGATATTGGTGAGAGCGGTAACATTCGGAGAAGGAAAAGGAGAAGAAGTAGTAGTACTTACTTTTGAAACAATCAGTTTGTTTCGTGAAATACGTACTTTCAACTTATTCTCAATAATAGTTAAAGCATCTCGAGGAGTACGGTTCAAAAGATTTCCACCGGCTGCTGCATTTAGAGAATCTTGATCGGATTGTCTCAATGCATTGTAGAATGTATCGATTTGATGCAACTCCGAGAAACCATGGTGTGGGCATTTACGGAGGAGATCTTTGAAACGATCCCATGCCTTACCAAATGACTCATTAAATCTTTGTTGAAAACTAGTGATTTCATTCTTAAGATTTGTTGTCTTTGAAGGAGGATATAAATGATTCACAAATTTGGATACGAGATCCTCCCATGTAAGAATATTAAGAGGTGGTTCTTTCTCAAGCCAAATCCGGGCTGCTCCGTCGAGAGAAAATGGGAAAAGCATCAACTTGATAGCTTCATGTGGAACATTCTTGTACTTAAGCGTAGAAGTGATCTTGTTAAACCAACGAATATGAGAATGGGGATCGTCCCTCTCAAAACCATGAAATTGACTCAAAGTTACTAGCGTATGTAACTCGACTTTTAACTCAAAATTTTTGGCAAGTATAGCTGGAATAACAATTGCATCTCCGTAACCCTCGGTGGGTGCTTGGAGTAAATCCGACATAGTACGCGTATCCGCCATAGTAGCAACGGGAGTTTCTACAATAGTTCGAAGCTCGGGTTCGACTATTTGCTTGAAACGTCTACGATGACGTCGCTTCGGAATCGTGGAAGATTCAACTATTAAATTCGATGAAGAGCGAGTGCGCATGCACTAGAAACAAAATAAGAGAAATAAATCTAAAAGAAAAATATTTTTTTAACCGATAGTTAAAAGTTCATGGTATCTCTTTAGAAAATGCACAAAGAAACGGAGGAGTAGGTAAGCGCGAAGCGTTTTGAAAACATTCTCCTTTCGGGTCGAAGTTCGTAGGATCAACCCTCCTTATACCTCTCTTATAGTTTGTTCATCTAAAGGTGAGCCGATTTAACAATTAACAACATGATTTATTTTGTTGATTTTTAAAATTTTTTTGGTACTTTTAATACTTTAGGAAAAGTATTGTTGGTGTTTTAATAAATCCATAAAAATAAAATATTTTTGTATTTTTTTTAAGTTTTATATAAAAGAAAAATAATAAAGAAATGTAAAATATATATTCACAAAAAATGATAACTTCATGGGGAAGGGTCTTCAATGCACTAATCTTCAAACTTCAACGCGATAATCGTTTCACACTTCCCCGGCAGCGGCGCCAAAAGTTGATTCGTGTGTAATAGTATATATATATAATATAAGCAATT
The DNA here is from genome assembly GCA_026074375.1 of Tanacetum coccineum. NCBI lineage: Eukaryota > Viridiplantae > Streptophyta > Magnoliopsida > Asterales > Asteraceae > Tanacetum > Tanacetum coccineum. The sequence continues at coordinate 21,736 of BQNB010089618.1, forward strand.
TGGCAAACTACTCTTGTGAAAGAGTGATAAGCAAATCACTAATAAAATATATTTTCAGAAAGTATTGATGAGAAAATTACCCTTAGGAAAGGATAAAGTTCAAATCGTTCCCGAGTCGTTTTCCCAACGAAGCGTGAATATTGAAAATCTTGTTTCGGTTCGTGATCGCGTGCTTGAATAATCAAAAAATTTGGATTTTGGATTCTAAATCTATTAATGCAAAGAGAAAGCATATAAAGGCACGCTAAACTAGAAAATAAAGCAACTTAAAATTCTAACGACATTTAAAACAAATTAAAACTAATTAATAACTAAATTTCACTAACTAATTAACTAAAACTGACAAATTAAAACTCTAAAAACTCAAAATGCAAATTTCTAAACCAAAATGAATAAAACTATTTTTAAAACTAAATAATACTAAAAATTAAACTAAAAATACTAAACCTAATCCTAAAAATTCAAGAAAATTTATGAAAATTCTAGACATTAATCTTGAGGTTTACAAAGAAAAACGGATGAAAAAGCTTTTACCAATAAGCTGCTAAAAATTAATAAGCTGAATAAGCTTAAAACTAAAATGCATATAAGAATTAAATGATGCAAGGCTTTAACTGAAAAAGACCCAAGGGCAGTTGATAAGACGTGTGTGTTGTGTGAGGGAGGTCACAGGTTCGAGTCCTGTGACAGTCCCTTTTTGCAAAACATTTTTTTTATTTTTCTTTTTGAAAAAGCTATAGAATAAGCTAAAATAAGAAACTTTAATAAAGGGACTTAAGACTGAAACTTATTCTTAAGCTAGGAAAAAGCAGAAGTAAAAGTGACAGTTTGCTTATTAAAGACTTCTAAAACTGTTTGGACTAAATAAGCTCAAAGATTACCAAAAAGCTAAATGAAGGCCAATAAGCTAGAAACAGATCTAAACCTAGACCTAATAAGAAATTATGACTAGAAATAATCAAATAAAATAAGTTGAAAATCAACTAAATGCATTAAGACAGTTAGACTCAAAAAAAGGAACTTAAAGGACTTTTGACAAATTTTAAACTAAGATTTAGGACAATTAAGCACTTGAAATATGATGAAAACTAAAAATAGATTAAGAACTAGACTAAATTAACTCAAATAAGCTAGACTTAAGCAAATTGGTTTAAGAAAAAAGCTAGAAAAAGCTAAATGAAAATGACAGTTACTACTACTTGTTTTTGGAATTTTTATGAAAATTAATGACTACTTGATGCTTAAAATTAAGAGTTAAAAACTACTTTTACTAAACGAAAACTTGAAACAAATTAACACTAGACTATAATAAGCTAATTCCAATAGATCTTAACCTTAATTAAGCTATGAATTTATCTCTAATGATCTGCATAATTATGCTTGAAAGCACAAACCAACTACTACCAGTACTTGACTGTTTTTAATCTTAAAATGCAATTTTAAAAGCTCAAAACAGTTACAAATTGATGTTCATAAACCTCATTTAGCTCACAAAACCATACCTAAAATAGGACTTTAAGAAATTTGCACAAATAACTTGTTGAAATCCCTATGGACTAGCAGACTTAGAAATTTGCTAAACTAACATTCAAAACTGAACAAAACTAAATTCTAGCTTATGAAAACTAACATTCCGACCTTGTTTGAGCTTATCAAAACTTATTTGAATACCAAAATCAGGTTACACTCTTTTTGACTATGTTTAAACTCTTTTCCCAAACACCCCTTTAAATCTAGAAAAGCCTTTATTAAACTAAAACAGACCTAATTAAGCTTGGAAATGCTAAAATGGATTAAGAACTAACAATTTTAAGGACAAATAAGCATACTCTAAGGAAAAATAAGCACTTAGCAATAAGCTACACTAATAAGCTATTTTAACTAATAAATGGACAGATTATATAAAAGCTCAAATTAAACTATTCAAAATTATAAACAAGTTACATTAAGCTATATTAAGACTGAATAAGCACAAATAAGCAAAGAATAAGCACAAACAAGCAGTTTAATAAGCTGAGACAGAAATTAAGCTAAAATGAGTACAAGAGAAAGTACCTTGTCCTTTGCTCAAAACAAGGACATATAAATGCTCTTTAGAGCTTATCTACAAGCTTTAGCTTTTTTACATAAACTGATATGGTCCCATAAGCCCTTCCATGTCTAGCTTATCATCCTTATTATTGCTTAAACTGATTTTGAGGTTATTTAAGTGAAAGGCTTATTCAGTTAAGCCTTAGAGAGCTTAACTGAATAAGGAAATAGCTTATAGAGTAACAAGAGAGCTTATAGCTTATTAAGTGAAATCCAAACTCATCTTAAACAATTTTGCTTAAAAGTAAAAATAGAATTCAATACATAATTTAAATGAAAATGAAATTTTATTAATAATGAAGAGATTATAAGCTTTTAAAGAGGAAATTACATTAAAAACAAGACAATAAGCTAAAAATAAGCTAAAGCTACTACTAAAAGCTACTAAAAACTACATCTCTCCATTGTGTGATTTCAAGCTTTATTTATAGTAAGGAGGAGATGATTCTAGACTTTGAGCCGCGTCCTTAAGCTTCAATCCTAGCCCTTCAATCATAACAGACTTTGAATCCATCAATATGAGCCCTTGATCCTCCTCCACGTCTGAACAACCAATGAGAGTGCTTGTGATTGCCAACGTGTCAAGGGATTGATGTCATTCCTTACCATGTAAGCCTTCGAGAAGAATGAGAGATGCGTGTGGAGTAGATTTTACCAGTACGTTAATTTGCAGAGTAAAAATAAAGGGGATGAGTGAACAGTTACTTAGGGCGGTGTTTTATCATTTTTGACTAGATCCGGGTTCATTTAGATTGGGCTTGGACTTTTAATTATAAATTAGGTCGGGTAATGAAATGGATTTGGTTTTAGATTTATGAATAAGGATTTGGTTTTAGGCTTATACTTTTTCATGGACTTAGAAAATTAAACTCGGTCCAATAGATGGGTCCAGATTAGCCCATAGAAATAAATGAGTCCTCGGTTTTGTTTTCTCATACTCTTCCAATCTCGTGCTCGGTTTTGTCCTTTTTGGCTTCATTTTTTTCCTTTTTTTATGGATATCCGTTACCTGCATAATACAATTCACAAAACACACATATACAATGCATTTTTCATGTGTTTTTGGTCATTTCAGCTAGTTTTAATAAGAAAAATTAATATATGATTAAACATATATCACTCATCAGTAGTAGGGATTGGTGTTGGTGGAGTAAGTCGTATGGATCATCTTAGAGGAATATGAAATCTAATAACAGTAGACTTTCATAGAGCACTTAGTTCTCCTTCACCAACAACAGTGTTAGGTGACCTAGGGGCGCTAGTTGTCCTTTGTGTTCCCTGGGTAGACTCAATCGGCTGTGATTAAGTCATAGGAACATCTACTCCAAACACCTTAGCATATAACTGATAGTTCTCCGTAAGCTTCATTTCATCAGTTATTATCCAATCTGGAATCTTCATTCCAACTTCTCCCTTACTCTTCCCTGAATTAAAGATGCTTTTAATCATCACATCATCCATCAAATTATGATATCTATCACGAGCTCTTCTTGAGATCTCAGGGTATGCAGTCATGTAATAACTCACAATCAACTTTGTGAATCTGGGATAAGGAATCATTGTTGTTGGATTCTTTAAAGAGTAGTGAAATCCTTCCCAAATCAATTATGCATAATCAACATGGATATTGTTGACAAAAAAGTATAGCATCTGCATGATCTGCAATGATGGTTGATCATAACCAGTAACACGTGTTGTCAGACATCTTGAAAACATCTTGCACAGTGTCTGCCACTGTTGTAGAAGACCAGTTGTCTTAAAGTGCGATGTTGATCTTAATTCCAAAGTGAAACCAAGATTGTTGATGTAGAATGGAACCATTTCGGAGAACGTTGGAGCAGGGACAAAGCGATCATGATTGTTGTCAGTAGCTTGAGGAAAGTGAAAGATTCTCCTGAAGTCATCAAGAGTCAGAGTGAGCTCTTTTCTGTCTAGCATAAACTTGAGTGTATACTTTGATCCATCTTCATGCAAAGTATGCTAGAACTGAACCAAATATATCCATGGCACTGATGAAGAAGCAGCAATACTGAATCTGAGAGGATGGTTCTGAAGAATATTTGCCATGATTCTGCTCTCATCTGGACACAACGGATTTTCAAGATCTACCTTCTTGTTGGCTTCCATAAGAGCATATCGTTTGTTTGGTGGACATAATTCATCTTGATGAACATCAGATGGTCTTTATGGTTGTGCCATGATGATTATTGAATGAGTGAATATAAGATGTTAGATAATAATTAATTCATTTGACATTTTTGTCTCTTTCCACTTTGTCTGTTTCATATGTTCAGGAAATTCTTTTTAAACATATCTTTGATCAGTTTCTTTCTCATGTGCTTATTCTTGCTTTTTCTAGCACATGCCATACACTTTATTCATATTTTTCTTTTGATTTATCTTTTTGTGTGTTCTGGCAATTCTTTTTCTAACACACTTTGGATTTGCTTTTTCACGTATGGATTTTGTCTCTCTTTCTGTTTAGAATATCCTCACTAGAAATTCTTTATGAAATGATACTCTTTCAAGAATGATGAAGATACTCTTTGATTTTGAATAAGACTCAATTTTGAGAAGTTGAAGACATATCATTCATATTCTTAAAACATTTTGTGAAAGAGTACCATTTTTGACACAATACAAAAATTTGAGAACTTGTGCTTTTCAAAAACTTATTTGTGCAAAAGCATTTGTTTTGGATAACATAGAATCATTCAAACACAATTTATCAACTGAATGGTCACTAAGTCACGCACTCCTCATTCTGTTCATTGTAAAAAACGGTCAAAACTGGACATTACTTAGACCACTTAAACAATTGAGAATAGACATATTTGGCACAAAGTATAAAATTAATCAAAACTTGAGCAATTATTTTTAATTTTGTGGTACTTTTTTCATAAACGTTTGAATTGCAATTTCACATGAGAAACTGATCTTGTTACAGACAATCGAGCTTTAGACAACACTCAGACAATTATCATTAACACACCCTTAGTCAAGTAAGCCCCTTCCCAAAAATTATATGCATGTAGCTACAAATTTGACACTTTTGAAACTAAAATTTGACTTTTCCAAGTTTGACTACTGAGTTTGACTTTTTAGACATTGACTATCGAGTTTGACTCTTGCGAGTTTGAACTCTTTACATCAAACTTCATCAAAAATGAATTGGTTGTCAAGTTTTCCATCAAATACAATCTTTTTAGTCCCTTTTTAAACTCTGAAAATCAATTTAGCCATATTATACGTGTTTTAACAAAATTTGAATCCTACTGAGTTTGTTTTTCATGCCGAGTTTGCAATATTTGGTTATTCCATAGCAATCTTTACAATTAACTACTCACAAACATCATTCTGAGTATTAACACACCTAAATCTATCATTAAATTCTAAAAACCCTAAACTCGATAACCCAAATTTTACCAAGTTTGTTTTCGACAATAAGAACACCACAAAATCGTTTCCAAAACCTGTTAATCAATGTCTCACTTACGTTTGAGAATAGAAGTTATGATCGTTGTAAATGAACTCA
>BQNB010089619.1:0-5000 GCA_026074375.1 Tanacetum coccineum
CTGTCTTTTCAAATCAATTTTCTCTTTATTACTAACTGTTTCATTACAGGATATCTTAAAGATGGAGATGGAGATGGAAATTCCCAGTTCCTGAGATGTCAAGTAAATAACCGAATGCCAAGACACGACCTACACTTGTTATGATGTTATGAAAGACCTCATAAAGGTGTCAAAGCTTCCGCAAACTCTGATGTCATGTATTTCTTCACAAGTGCACAAGATGGCGATCCATCACAAGATGATGTAAGATTATGTTTGGGCGATGATCTCAAGAAAGCTCAAGATCACAGTCAAAGACAAGCGTAAGATGAATCAAAAGATTACTATCCCAAATGTACAAGATATCAAATGTCTACGAGCTAAAGACTGAAGTGATTAAAGTTTGGTATTTTCAGGGGTGACCTCCCTTAGGGGGAGACTGTTGGATATTAGAAAAAGACTCGGTTACCCCGTGTATTTTACTGTTTATTATAGCTCGTAGCTGAATAATTAATAGTACGTTTTTCGGTTTTAAGTCGGGTACGAATACCCGGTATATTGTAAGTACTATATATAGCCTCTTCCAACTTTGGAATAGGTAAGCTAGTTATTATTTCATTTACAAAGAAACAAATTTACTCTCTAGTGTTTCTCTCTTTAGAAACTAGCCAAATCCAAGAATCGACCCCGTGTTATGATATAGGATATACCACAACGTAGTACTTCAGTTGTTATCAGTGTTTATTTATGTTGTGATAGATTTATGAATTCCTGTATGTAAGCGACAGATTTATGAATTCTTGTATAAATATTGTACTTATTGTTACACTACCATCACTGTTGCTAATAAATATGAATGAACATAGGCTTTATCTTATATGCATCCTTCATTTACGAAACATTGCATTATGATTTACATGATAGGATTAGAAATTGAACTTAAATGTCTAACCTTGTAACCTGTTTGTGTAGAAAATTTATAGAAAATACTAAAATAGGTCTATAGACAAGGGAATTTTCTACCAAGGTTGCGGATATGTTACACTTAAGCGGTTGGATGAGGTTACGTAAAGTGTTTACGTTTCGCGATAAAATACGTTTAGGCATTCACGGAACCACCAAAACTTATCTACGCTTTAACAAATACCCATTATTATGCCCAATGCTCAAAGTTTTATAAAAGTTCACCTATGTTATTCATGTTGGCCGAATTTTTCATAAAGGAACCAAACCAAGGACATTACACTTTAAGTTATACTTTATATATTATCCTTACAATCTTTAAGCTTCAAGTATCACTAGAATTCAACATAAAATATCAAAGATATTTTCCTAGTACCCCCTCCCCTCAATTTTCGGACAATAGGAAGTCCCAAGGGGACATTGAGCTCACATTTTACGAACTTATAACTTGTACAACGTAAGTCTCATTAAAACATGATGTGGTGACTAGATCTTTGCTCATTTTTCTTCCTTAGTCACTCCCTTGTTTTGGTGATCTAGGACTTTCAACTAGCAACCTTGATTGTCCTAGTAGTTATTAAGAGTGCATACTAGTATAGAGATACACACACTTATTTCCTTATGCAAAATGCACTCATTCTCTTTGTTTTCTCTCCCTAGGCCACGGCCAAACTCAAAACCCTAAAATAATCCATAACCACATTTTATTTACTATGTATACAAGTGTTCTAACATTATATCTAAGGTATCTAAGGTGTATTTGAAGGTTTGGTTTAGCATTTACAAGGGTTTAATCAAGAAGGTTTAAGATTAGGGTTTCTTGGAAATTAGGGTTTTCTAAGTCTTGGAAGCTTGGTTTTTTTTAATCTAAACTAGGGTTTAGATCTTGTTACTCTTCATCATACATCATCCTAAGGTTATCTAAAAACCCTAATCTCTTTACATTTGTGATTTTATGTGTATATGATGTTTATATAGTAAATCACCATCTAGGAAACTTATTAACATGTAAAATGGATTTTTACTTGTTCATGGTTTGATAAACTTTGTCATATGTTATATGGATGTTAAATACATGTTGGAATGGAAGTATAAGCATTATACAAGTATGGTTTAGTTTACAAAAGTATATATAAACTAGTTACTTTAAAAAGTCTAATCATTCAAGTTTAAAAGTAAAAGAAATATGATGACTTGTTATCATGGACAATACTTGGACAAATAATGGACTAAAGGACCTAACACACATGAGACTTGTAGTACAAAGTGTTGTAGAGGACTTGTAATAAATTTACTAAACTAAAAACTTATAAAAATAGTTTTTATAAACATTTTAAGCAAGTGATCCAAACTTGCTGTTTGAAATTCAAAAATAAAGTATTTATTTTATATTTTTATAAAATACTACATGTCATGACGATCGTAGGCATATAGAGAACTCGAAAATCCGAGCTATAACGAAGAAGATACGCCATTTGTAAGTTTACGATAAATAAAAGCTTTTATAAAAACGATTTTATAAAAACTTATTATTTTCACATCTGATAAAAATATATAATTATTTTCACAGAAAGTACATATTTTTTTGGATTCCAAAAACCATTAAGAATATAATTATTTGTCAAGGATAAACGAAGGAGTTTATGGATTTTTCACGTTTACGATAATAAATACTTTTATAAAAACAAATTAACTGTTCATCTCAGAAACTTTTTGGAAAATATATTAGTTAGATATAACTTTTAATTACGAAGACGTGCTCGAAAGAATCACTAAAATCGGAGTTAAAACGAATAAGATATGACTTTTACGAGATTTACGCTAATTAAATTTATAAAAATAAATTTATAAAAGTTCATGATAGATTAAAAAACCGCTGTTTACCAGAGGGTTAATATATTAAAATGTAATTTTCGCCCCCCCACACCCACTTGATATATCTTTTAAGTACGAGAGTGTGTGGTCTTAAAGAAAGTTCATTCGGACTTAATAAACGTGTAAGTTGTGTCACACGTTTTTATATGTAATATTTATAAACCATCTTTAACTTTATAAATTACCTATTTATTGATACAAGTTTGATGGTGATGTAGCTTTTTAGAATTATTACGGTTTTAAGTTATTCTAAAGTTAAAATTTAGTATCATACGACCTATAATTAGTTAGGTTGCACTCAGACACTTACGTGACGTTTTTCACGCATCTGATATATATTGTTGATTCATTTACTCGAGGTGAGTTCATAGCCCCATGTTTTTATGATTTCTATGATGTCTTGTGTTGGGGTTATGTAAAATGCTTTGTTTTTTCTATGACACAGTGGTCTTTTTTAACATTATGATTACGTGTTTTGGCCTATAGTAGCGTTAACCCACGAGCCCATGTTATATGGTATCTGTTATTATCGGAGTGTTGCGCGTAGGGGTTGTTATAGTAGCTTGTTTGGGAGCAGCTATATTTGGGAGGCGTTCTTGGTTGGGCGGGCTGATACACGGGGAGCGGCTAGGTCTTTTTGGTGGGTTACGGGGGTTGTGGTAGTGTATGTGGAGCGGTGTGAGGGAGCGGTGTGTGTTGGTTGGGGGGTGTGTGGGGGGGGGGATGAATTGATTTTCAACGTGAAAGGGCGAAGTGGGTTTCGTGAAGAGAGGATAGGGGTTGGGGGGGGTGGGGGGTGTCGTACTCGGGGTTGGGGGGTGGGGGGGTGTGGGGGTCGGGGGGGGGGAGGGGGTGTGGTGGGGGGGTGTTGTGGGTGGGGTGGTGTGTGGGAGTGTGGGGAGGGGGGCGGGCGTGGGGGGGGGGGGGGGTTGTGGTGGGGGGTGAGGGGGGGGGTGCGACGTGGTTGCTGGGTGGGGGGGGGGTCTTTGAGGTGGCGGTGGGGAGTGGTTTGGGGGGGGGGTGTGGGTGTGTGGGGTGGGGGGTGTGGTGGGGGGGGTGGGGGGGTGGGTTGTGGGTGGTGGGGTGGGTTGGGGGGGGGGGTGGTGTGGGTGGGTTGGTGGGGGGGGGGGGTGGTTGTTGGGATGGGGGGTGGGGGGTGTGGGGGGTTCGGGGGTGTTGGGGGGTGGGTGGGGGTGGGTGTGTGGGGTGTGTGGGGTGGGGTGGGGGGGCGTGTGGGGGGAGGGTGATGGGTTTGTGTGGTGCGGGGGGGGGGTGGCTTGGGTTGAAGGGTGGGTTTGTGTGGGTGTGGGTGGGGTGCGGTTGGGGGGGTGGGGGCGGGGTAGGGGGGGGGGGGGTTGGTTCGGGTCTTGGTGGCTTGGGGGGGGTTGGGTGTGGGTGGTGGTGGGTGGTTGGGGGGTTAGTGGGCCGTGAGAGGGGGCGGGTGGGTGGTGGTGGGGGGGGTGGTCGGGTGATGGTGGGTGCAGTGAAGTATCTGGGCTGTGTGGGGGTTCGTGTGGGGGTTGTGGGTGGTGTGGGGGGGGGGGTGGGGTGGTGGGGGTGGGTTGTGTGGTGGGCTTCGTTGGGGGTGGTGGGGGTGGTGGGGTGGGTGGGGGGTGGTGGGTGGGTGGGGGTGGGTGTTGAGGGGTAGTGGGGTGGTGATGGGGGGGGCTGGTGGTTTTTTTGGTGTGTTGGGGTGGGTGGGTGGTGTGGGGGTCGCGTGGGGGGGGTGTGGGGGTGGGTGGGGTCCGTTGGGGGGTGTGTGGGTGTGCGGGTGGGGGGGGGGAGAGGGGGGGGCGTGTTGGGTGCGAGTGTGGGTTGGGGGGGGGGGGATGGGGGGGCGTGGGGGTGGTTGGGTGGGTGCGGGGGGGTGGTTAGTGGGGGGGGGTGGGTGGGTGTTGTTGGGGTGTCGGGTGGCTGGGGGGGGTTGGAGGTGGGGTTTGGGGTGGGGGGGGTGTGGTGGGTGGTGGGTGGTGCGAGGTGGGGGGGGGGGGGGTTGGGGGGTGGGGGGGGGGGGTTTCGGTGGGTGGTTGTGGGGGTGGGTGGGTGTGGCGTTGTGTGTGTAGGGGGGGTGCGGGGTGGTGGGGAGGGCTCAGTGGTGTGGGGTGGGTTTGGCGGGGGGGTGGGGGTGGGGGGGGGGGGTGGTGATGGTGGGGGGTGGTTGGTGGGAGTTGAGGTGTGTGGTG
>BQNB010089619.1:10000-27360 GCA_026074375.1 Tanacetum coccineum
TTGTATTTAATATTTATTTTTTTTTTTATAATTATATATTTTTATTTTTATATTTATTTTTTTTTTTTTTTTTTTATTTATTTTTTATTTTTTTTTTTTTATTATTATTTTTTTTTTATTTTATAAATTTTTTTTTTTTTAATATTTTTGTTTATATTTTAAATTTATTTATTAATTTTATTATTTTTTTTTTTCACAATATTCTTTTAAAAATTTTATTTATTTCTTTACATATTTTCTTTAATTTTTTTTTAATATTAATTATTCCCTTTTATTTTATTATAATTTAGTTTCTTTTTATTTTTTTATTTTTTATTATTTTAATTTTATTTTTTTCTAGTTTTATTTTTTTATTTTTTTTATTTTAGTATTATTTTTTTTATTATTTGATTAATTTTAATTTGGAAAGTATTTATATTATATTTTTTTTTTTTTTTTATTTATTTATATAAATTATTATTTATTTATTATTTGTTTTTTTTTTTTTTTTTTTTTATTTTTTTTTATTTCTATTTGATTTTTATAATTATTTATTTTTTTTTTTTTTAATTTTATTTTTTTTTTTTTTAATATTTTTTATAAATTTTTTTTTTTTAAAATTTTTTATTTTATTTTATTTATTTTTTATTTTTTTTCTTATTTTAATTTTTTTTAAAATTTTTTTTTTTTTATTTTATTTTATTTATATTTAATTTTATTTTTATTTTGGATTATTATTTATTTTTATTTTTTAATTATTTTTTATTTATGTTTATTTTTATATTTATTTTTTTTTTTTTTTTTTATTTATTATCTATATTATTTGATTTTTTTATTTGTATTTATGTTATTTTTATTATTATTTTTTTTTTTTTTATATTTTTTTTTTTTTAATTTATTTTATTATTTATTTTATATTAATAATTTTTTATTTTTTTTTTTTTTTTTTTTTTTTTTTTATATTTTATTTTTTAAGTTTTTTTTATTTTTTTTTTATGTTTTTTTATTTTTTTTTTTTTTTTTATTATTTTATATATAATATTTTTTTTTATTCTTATTTTTTAATTTTTTTTATATTTATTTTATTAAGTTTATTTATATTATTTTATTTATTTTAATTTTTTTTATTATATTTTTGTTTTATATTATTTTTATTTTATTATTTTTTTTATTTTTTTTTATTTTATTTTTTTTATCTTTTTTTTTTTTTATTATTTATTTTTGATTTTTTTTTTTATTTTTTTATTATATTTTATTATTTATTGTTTTTTTATTATTTTATTTTTTTTATTTATTTTTTTTTAATTTTATTATGTATTTTATTTTATTTATTTATTTTTTTATATATTATTTATTTATTTATTTTTTTTTATTTTTTATTTTAATTTAATTTAATTTTATTATTTATTTTTTTTTTTTTTTTTTTTTTTTTATTTTATTTATAATTTTTTTATTTTTTTTTTTATTTTTATTTTTTTATATTAAATTATTTGTTTATTATTTTATTTTTTTTTTATGTCTTATTTTTTTTATATTTTTATTTTTATTTAATTTAATTTAATTATATTTTTTTTAATATTAAAATTTAATTTTATTTTTTTTATTTTATTTTTTTTTTTATTTTTTTATATAATTTTTTTTATATTTAGTTTAATAATTTTTTTATTTATTATAATTATTTATTTTTTATTTTATTATTATTTTTATTTTATTTTTTGTATATATAGATTTATGGAGTTTTTTTTTAATTGTTTTTTTATATTTTTTATTTTTAATAAATATATTTATTTTATTTATTTTTTTTTAATATATTTTATTATTTTTTAATGAATTTTTTTTTTTTAATTTTTTTTTATATTTATTTTTTTTTTTTTATTATTTTTTATTTTTATTTTTAATAATTAATTTTTTTTTCTTTTCTTTATTTTATTTTATTTTATTTTATTTATATTTTATTAAATATTTTTTTATTTAAATATTAATATTTTATTATTAGTTTTTTTATTTTTATTATATTTATTTTTTTTTAATTAACAAAACAATTATTTTTTTTTTTTTATTTTTTTTATTTTTTTTTTTATTTTTTTTTTTTGTTTTTTTTTATGTTTTTTATTTATTTTTAATTTTTTTATTTTTTTTTTATTTTTTTTATAATTAAATTTTTTTTTTTTTTAAAATTTTTTTTTATTTTATATATTATTTTTTTTTTTTTTTTTTTTTTTTTTTTTATTTTTTTTTTTTTTTTATTTTTTTTTTTTATATTTTTTTTTTATTTTTTATTTTTTTTTTTTTATTTTTATTTAATTATAATTATTAGTTTGTTATTTTTATATTTTTTTATTATTTTATTATAATTTTTATTATTTTTATTTTTATTTATAATATTTTTTTTTTTTTTTGTATTTTATTATTTTTTTTTTTTTTTATTTATATTTTTTTTTTATTATTTATTTTTTTATGTTTTATTTATTTTTTTATTATTATTTTTTTATTTATTTTTTTTATTTTTTTTTATTATATTATTTTTTTTTTTTTTTTTTTTTTTATGATATCTTTTATTAATTTTTTTTTTTTTTTTATTAATAATTTTTTTTTTTTTTTTTTTATTTTATCTATTATATTTATTAGTTTTTATATTTATTTTTTTAAATTTTATTATAATTTTTTTATTTAATTTAATTTTTTTAATTATGTTTAATATTTTAATTTTTTTTTTATCTATAATATTTTTAAATTGTTCTTTTTTATATCGTCTTTTTAATACAATTGAGGCTGAGGAACTTTCCACTTGGAAAAGTTAGTTGTTCAAAATATCAAGAAATATCTTTTCTCTTTTCTCTCATCTCTCTCTCTCTTTGTTTTCTCTCTCTAGAAAACAAACTCTTTCTTTCGCCTTTCTAGTTCGATTTGTGATCGTTGAGTATGATGGTGAAGTGTTAACGGGATCCTACAATTGGCATCAGAGCTACGTGTGGATTCGTGGTTGATTCGTGTGGTTCAACAAGATCAAATTCGTGGGTCAAAAAGAAGTCAATAGAAAAAAATCAAACCCGGATTTTTGTGCTTAGATGTGTGAATGTTTATGTTATTAAGCAAGATCTAGGCATAAGGTAGCTAATTGTGCAAGAGAAATCAAGTTAAAAGGTCAAAAAGGGTGATTATTGGGCGATTTTTGGTGGAAAAAGTCGTATTTTTCGTCGTTGCGTTTTGACTCTCTGGCAAAATTCTTGTTGCGTTTTGATTTCTTCTTGTTGCGTTTTGATTTTTCTTGTTGCGTTTTGATTTTCTTCTTGTTGCGTTTTGATTTTTTTAATTGCGTTTTGATTTTTTAATTGCGTTTTGATTTTTAAAGTTGCGTTTTGATTTTTTAAAGTTGCGTTTTGATTTTTTTAAATTGCGTTTTGATTTTTAAAGTTGCGTTTTGATTTTTTAAAGTTGCGTTTTGATTTTTTTTAAGTTGCGTTTTGATTTTTAAAGTTGCGTTTTGATTTTTTCTGCGTTTTGATTTTTTGCGTTTTTTTTTGTTTTTTTTTGATTCTTTTCTTGCGTTTTGATTTTTTTGCGTTTTGATTTTTTTGGGTTGGTATTGCGTTTTGCTACTACGTTTTAGGTACATTGAAGACTTTTATATACTGAATCTAAACGTTATGCTGCCCAAATTTCGAGAAATCATTTGACATTACTTGGACTTCAAAAGACAGACTGCGGTTTGCTCAAAGAACATTGCGTTTTGGTGTCACTGCGTTTTGGTTAAAGATAGCACTGCGTTTTGTCTAGAAATCTTGTGTGAAGAAAAGGGTTTCAGTAAAACAGCCATAACTTTTGATCCAGTAACGTCGTTTCAGGCCCGTGACCTCTCAAATCGAAGAGAAAAACGGACGGATTACGCTGTAACCACCCTTTAGCTAGTTACGGATTTTTCGAGACCCAAAAACCTCGTTTACTATAAGTTATTGACATTTTTTATTTTTTTTGGATTTTGCTTGTTTGACTTGTTTTTGTTCTAGCTCACGGCCCATCTGTATTTTTAGGCCCGTTTCAGTTTGGTGAGCCTATTTAAACATTCTGCTGTAACCCAAGCCAGAAAATTATCTATTTTTATACAATTAAATTATTGGCCGCTGATTCCAAATCAAATCATTCACGGTTTTCTATTGATTTTGTAAAATCCCGTTTAATTCTATTTTTGGTTTTAATCATAGACGTGTAAAATCCCGTGAACGTGAATTGCATACACAACCACAACTTCAATCACATCACATCCACTTAAGATCCAACAACTTTCACTTCAACTCACGATAAAATGGAAAAGAAAGATACCTTATCTTCGTGTTCGGAATCAGAAGAACAACAAATGCAACTAATTCAAGACAAATCAAAAGAAAGTTGCATGGTATCTTTTCAACGACTTCATTCACACCTCAAGCGTCTTTCAAACAACGACTTAAAAGGAAGTCGAACCGAGAATGGATTCGGACGCGCGTTTGCAACACTCTTTGGTCAAGACTTTAAGACTTTTACAGGCACGATGTTCCTAAACATGGTTCAACTTCAAAAGCAACTTGATAAAATGCTTTCATGACGGATGGATCCTGTGTCTTTTAAAGTACTTGTAAAACAGTTTTAAATGTTCATCAACTCACAGATATATTTGAATGATGAATAATATTGTATTGACACGGCATACTACTATTCTGCAATACAATCAACTTGATATTACTGAATTCCGTGAGAACTGGTACAATTCATGGAATATGTTCAAAAAGTCGATGATGAAAGAGATGCATATAAGAGAGATGACAGAAGGGTGAGTGAAAGGACAAGACGCAAGGAGACCGAGGAAGGTTGATTCGAGGTAAAGCATTGGATGTAGTTTAGTTATCATTGAATGCAACTGGGTCAGAATCACAAGAGCAGGATAAAAAGCAGCAGTCAGGGAATGATGGCATATGTTGATGAAGCATTATATCAGACCCCTATTTAAATGAAGAGCCAATGGTGAGTTACAAACGACTGCGGATGAATCATATCTTTGCTACAGGGGACAAAAAGCATACTGATCAACCTGAATTCAATAATGAAGAAGAGGTTGACCAGAATGCTGAACAATGTCATGACATACGTCCTTTACCTGCTAAATTAACTGATAACATGACAACTAAACTCTCAGATCAATCACTCGAATTTGAAAATATTTGTCTCAAAAAGACTGTTGCCCAATTTCAAAAAGATTTTTCAAGAATGGAAGCACATTGTGTTAATCTTGAACTTAAATATCAAAATTAAGTTTTAAAAGAAGGGAACAAGGTCAATTTTTGAATTGTAAAATGTAATGAAGCCAAACGTTAAAAAATGACATCGATGTAATGAAACAATTAAAACATCGAGTTGGAACATGTGTGGCTAAATTACTTGCAGAGAATGTGCAGTTTACATAGAAAAAACAGAGCACTTGAACAGACTACACGATCTTTTGATTCTATCAAAAAGGAACAGAGTTCAGACCAAGACCAAATATGACTCTTTAATGGCACAATGAACTAAAAGTCTATGAAAATGTTGATGTACTAGCTCAGATTCAGAAAAAGGGGTTTTTGCGATTGCAGCATTAAAAA
The DNA here is from genome assembly GCA_026074375.1 of Tanacetum coccineum. Lineage (NCBI taxonomy): Eukaryota > Viridiplantae > Streptophyta > Magnoliopsida > Asterales > Asteraceae > Tanacetum > Tanacetum coccineum. The sequence goes on from BQNB010089619.1 coordinate 15,595, forward strand.
TGAGTGCTAGGAAACTAACAAGAAATAGTGTGAATACTAAGTTTGCAAACCATTCAATCTTGGGGAAACCAGTTTTACAACACATAAAACCAGTTCGATGTTAGAAACGACTGCGGTTTAAATCTGAACGAACCTAAAATTTCAAAAGATCGGTTTGCCTCCCAAGTTGGATTGTGAGTATCGTATTTGTAAAACCAGTCACTAACATTATCTGCCTAAGAGGAAGAGAATCTGCCCCTGCAAAAACCTCATAACATGATTGCAACTAGCTCTTTAGGTTTAGCTCAATTGGACATTGTTTTTTTAATCACTACCTAGAGGGGCTTAGAAAAAAGGACACAAGAACAACTCTAGGAACTCTAGAAGTTTTTCTGACTCCAAACATTTTGTTTGCTCGACATGGTCAGAAATGGTCTTTATGCAAATCTTTGATTCTTGGTGTTACAAAATTCCTGAAAGAAGTCAACTCGCGTGATAAGGTTCCATCAATAAGACAACGAACAAAAACAAAAACCCGTAGAGCCCAAATAAGGGTTGCCAACGAAACTTATATAGACAGATCCAAAGGACATAGGTTTTCAATAAAAAAAGGACTTCCATTGTGCATGAGAAAACAACAAGTCCTAGATCTTGTCTTAGGTGGCAACCAACGGGTAGAATTCTCAAGACTGTTTGTCTTAGATGGGTTCCAACCAGAAAGATATTCACCTCTAGCACAACAAAGGTTGACAGTGAACCCCCAAATGGTTCAAAAGAAGATATCCACTAACCATGTGAAAGCGAAACAAGCTCTGATGTTAGTGAGGTACTCTCTTAAATTCAGGTACATCGTTCAATTCTATAAGGAAGGACTCAGAGTTTGGTGCGGAAAAGACAGAATCTTAGAAAACAAGGCTTCAAGGATTTTGGATCTGAGATCATGAAATGGTGTCTGTGAAAATAACTCTTCAGGCCCCCGTTCACTCAATGTTCAAATAGTCGTTTGATCGCAGCAGATCAGCCTCGGTCTTCATGGCAATGAGTTTGATCAACGCTGTTCAACCCTCGTTCTTCATCAAATGACTTCTGATCATAACCGTTCAGAACTGGAATTCACGACCACAGCAATGAACCGTCAAGTTCAAAGCTGGTTCACAAAGTAGTTCATCTAGCATTCATGACTGATACATACGACAAGGAGTTGGAATTACTATTCACCATCATATAGCAAAGCTGAGGACAACAGTAAATAAGAACCAAATCAGAAATCCAAAAACAAAAAATTTCCAAAAAGATTCTTCTCGACATGTCTCTTGGAATCGATAACATTTACGTACTTAGAAATGTCGATTAACATTGACATGGGTGTGTAAATAAAGTTCGAGCGAGAGTTGCAAATAGTTTCAAAACATGTCATTTCTAATTTTCTAAGATGGCTTATGTGCAAATGTCAAGTCATATACCCGGGGACTTCATTCATAAAGGAGGTTTTATAACTTATCCTCCCAACGAGATAATAACGTTTCTCGGTCTGGAGTGTTTCTTACAAGAATTCAATGTATTTTAAGCTCAAGAAAAAGGAAAGTGTACGTTTCAGTGCGCTTACCCTTAAGTTAGTAGAGAAGTCTCTAACATTGGTTTTTCAAAAGTCTGAACACAAATTTTTTCATAGAATTTCTCATGACAATTATAATCTTTCACAAATTGTGGTGTTCAACACTCCAACCCCTCACACTGTATTCAAAAGACAACATTTTTCAATTGGTCCTATTTTTGAGGGGGAGTTTTTCGAAAAACAACGTTTTAATGTTCTTGGATACATCAACAACGACAACTCTTATGTATTCAAACATTATCAAAATGTTCCAAACCATTCAAGCTGACCATATTTTCTCCCACATATTTTTAAGAGAACATATTTTAATCACAAAGGTATTTTCAAAAACTAAGTGTTTATTATTTAAATATAAGGGAGAAAATGTTAATTAAAAATATGATCTATTCGCCTTAATTGCTGAAGAAAATGGTTTTACTGGTTCGATCTTATACCATACGAAACATCTTAATTTATGACGAATTCTGAGTCATAAGGTGTTAGGTTTGGAATCAATCCTATGATCCAACCAGAACCGGAGGATCTACCCAAGGATAATCCAAACTTAGAAATAGCAGTCCTTAGGTATGATTGGAGATGAATGTATATGGGAATAATGCTGACTAAGATTGAGCTAACACTGGAACAATCACAACAAGGTGTTAGTAATGACGTCTGGTAAGCATTGAAGGCGTTCGGAAGCAATGAAAAATTAAATGTAATGGATAAAGGGTCTAAAGAATGGAAAAGCCCTCACACAACTTAAGGCAGAAACCGGGTCATACATATGCTGTCAGAATCAAAGTTGATTGCTGAATTGAAAAACGACATCATGGACCCAGTGATGCAATGCACAACCCCTCTCAGCATTCGGGTTTCTCTCAACATAAATTGTCTCATTTGTCATGGAGATACACACGTTATCTATTGGACAACTCACTCGCGATTGTTGATATCTGTATCGGTGGCTTATATGCTCCAGCCCTCCGAGTACTAAAAACATAATGCACTATCAAGTCTAGAGCCAAGGGAGATCAATCAAAATCTCGTTAGGAACATTCCATTTCAAACACTTGTTGAACATCATAAAGTTCAAAGCTTGTTATCAAGAGTCCTACGCATTTCATTGTTGATATTTGCCAGAACTCAGAGTGATACTAATGTATTCACAATGATTGATGGAAAATCCTGTTGAGCCAGCATCAAACATGCTTTGGTAGGTGACTTGCGCAGATTCTATATGAATTCAAACTTATGACTACTGGATATCGATTTGGTCCTGTAAATGAATTGACGGTTGATCGAATTTTGATAAAAAACATGACCACTCCGATGTGTTAACAAAAACTCTTTTAACGAGTGACACGTCGATATGATTTTTCAAATCTATTTTCTCGTTTTTCACTAACGTAAAACTGCAGGTCAAACCGGTGGTAACGGCAAACCTCAATCCCATTAAATGCTCAATTCTAACAAGACATACTATCTAGAAAGACTCCAAGAATTAAGGACAAAGAAGGACTTCCGCAAACTTGATAATAAGCTTTCAATATTAATGCATAGTATGAGCATGTTGGTCAAAAGACACTAGATCGCAAGATGGCTTAGCGATCGCCAAAGCATTGAAGGAACATGCTTACAACGAAGACAATTGACAAGAAACAATCGAGCTTAAACGACAAAAGCAATCTCACTGATCTCATGAAGGAGTGTCATCAATGAACTCACTTCGGGGGAGATTGTTAGCCTCAATTTTATTGAGTCAATAAAGGAAGCTCGTTCCCGTGTTCAAGACCTCACTTCGGGGGAGATTGTTAGCCTCAATTTATTGAGTCGAACAAGGAAGTTCGGTCACTCTACGATGGAGCTTCGGTCTTTAATTAGTTAATGTTGTAATAGGATAATATCGGGAATCGGGCTCGATAGTTAATCTAATATTGTATATGTTTTGGGTTTAATCCCAAGCAAAACCCGAGCCCGGGTCCTAGTTAAATATCCCGCGCGTCACTTTTAAGTGTCGGGGTATATAAGGAACTTTTCCACTTGGAAAAGTTAGTTGTTCAAAATATCTAAGAAATATCTTTTCTCTTTTCTCTCATCTCTCTCTCTAGTTTCTCTCCCTAGAACAAACTCTTTCTTTTCCTTTCTAGTTCGATTTCGTGATCGATTGTATGAAGTGAAGTGTTAACGGGATCCTACATATTTGGAATTGACATCCCCGTTCGGGTGATTAGCTATCAGTGGACAAACGAACGTATACCATGTCGGATTTGGGATGTTGCGGGTTAGGACATCATCACGGGCAATGTTGGCAATTTATATTGCATTTCTTAACTGTCAAGCTTTTCGTGTCATGAGCTTAGGATAACGTAATTATATTTATGTGAAGTTTGACCTGTGTGGCATTATTATACAACTTGGGTAAATCTTGTGGTCCTACCATTATACATTTAACAAACCTATGAATTCACCAACATTATTGTTGACGTTTTAAAGCAATGTTTTTCAGGAGGTCAATAATGCACGAGGTGCAAGGGATACATTGGTGGTTATATTTTGGATGTCACATGCATAAAGACTTGGTTGCATTACATTTTGGGAAAACATTTGTTATGGACTAGAATGTTTGTATTTTGAACAATAAAACAAGTGAAGCTTCGGGCTTTTGTAATAAACAATTTGCTAAATCCAATGTATCGGTTTTAAACGACTCTTTTAATGGTCGTTCTTATATATATCTTGTGCTATTGATCTATGAAGTAACACTCTCAGACCCATATTCCGCTGTGACCCAATTTGGGAGTGTTACAATGGGATTGGATCACTTGAAACAAGATTAAGCTATGTTAGTGATCAAGAGATTTAGAGAGAGAAATTAGATTTTAGAGAGAGAAAGAGATTTGAAAAATCTGTGCAAAGAGGTCTAAAAATTTGCAGAGAATAGTGTAGTATTTATAGCCAGTACTGGGAAACGTCTTCTGTGGGTGGTCCCGGCGGTCCCAGATATATCTGAGGGCCGTTCTGGCTATAAAGAGGGCGCCCCTAGGTAGACGCTCCTATTTTTGTCCTGTAGTAGGGAAGGTTAAATCTGGTGTAAAAGCTTTCATTTTGGGGGGAAACCAGATTTTGAATATTTATATTTAATTAAAACGTTTCTTTTAATAATAAAAATATATTGTATATTTTTATTTTTGTAAAAATACTTTTGTAGAAAAGTAGTGGTTAATGTTGGGAAGTTATGCATTCACGACTCTTTAGTACCGGTAGGTTATATTAGTTAATACAGTAGTTGTATTATTGTACTGACAATACATAATGTTAGTACTGATCTGTTAGTTAGTTCCGTTAGTTATAAAATAGTTAGTACCGTGTTATGAGATATGCATGAGATATCTTAGGAAAATGAATATGCATGATCTTTGTACGCATTTTGTAAAGCCCATTAGGGTTTCCTTAGTGTATAAAAGGAACCCTAGGCATAGTTAGTATATTAGTATTCTAAACAGATCAGTATAGGGCGTTTAGCAATAATTTGTTTTGTAATATGTAACCTAGCAGATTCAAGTTATAATATAAGTTCTTTTGTGATTCTTTAATATGTTCTTCTTAGCATTATTGATTTGTTCGAATATGATAGTGTTCAAATCAGTGTTTCATTATTGTTGCTTTAGAATTATCTAAAGGAACAAACCCTTTACAAGCTAAAGGTTAAGATCTATTCAGTAAACGATCCAACAAGTGGTATCAGAGATATTGTGGGAACTGAATAAGAAGAACTATTGTAAGATGGCAGAATAGACACTCCCTCACCCACTATCATAGCAATAAAAAATCCCTATCATCAGAAGGGAGATTATGAGTATTTGGAAGCATGATGAAATTGCGAAATTATCTGTCACACAGGACCTTAACCTATAGGATGTTATTGTCCATGGAGATCTAAGAAGAAGAAGCCTAACACCAACTGGAGAAACATCTGCTCCTCTTGCTCCTAAGACCCAAACAACTGGCTGCTAAAAGGAATCAGGAAAGAGTTAAGAGCATCTTGCTTTTAGCAATACCTGATGAATACCTCCTCAAGTTTCACAATGTTGCAGATGCTAAATCACTCTGGGCTGCAATCAAATCAAGGTTTGGAGGTAATGAAGAATCCAAGAAGATGCAGAAAAATGTTCTAAAACATCAGTTTGAAAACTTTTCACCACATCAAATGAAGTCAAGACCAAGGCTTATGATAGTTCTACTTGGAGTCTTGCCCGCTCAAGGGCCTTATCTTTCCGCTTCTTAATCTAGTTCTTGGGAGACTTACCATCTCGAATCGGTATATAACATAAGTTTTGTATTTTCACATTCTGATTCACAAACTAACACGTCACAATATCACAGGAAGTTAAGTTTCACAATATTATATAAAGTTTAATATTTACACGTAGGATTTCTTTCAAGCCCATGTAGCTCGTGTTACACCTATGATGTAGGAAGTTTCATTGTTTCAGTTAACGAACTGACAATATATATCAAAAGAAAGTTTCACAATATAACTAATTGACAAAGTCTCACGATCATATAAAAAGAAGAGAAAAAAACGTACAAGACTACGAGTATTGGTAATTTGGCATTGTGGGAAATCAAGGCAATATCACTCTGATCTCATATTATTCTCTTCAATCTCTTCTATGTAAACTAATCATGGCATCTTTATTTTTTTATTTTTTTTCTATCTTACTATTATATTAGATAATTTATGCTAGAAACTATTATGTTGCATATTCACAACCGTCAGGTACCCAAAATAGAAAAAAGAAATCAATAAGAACAAGAATCTAATAAAGCCCAATTGGGTCTTTGGAATCGTTTGTTGTTAGACAAATAAAGAATAATAATAATAATGTTGAAGAAAATATTTAAAAGTAATAAAAATCCGTGAAAAGAAGTTTTTCAAAAAATTAAGGATATTGAAGTTGTATTTAAGGAGTACCATGAGTCAAGAGATGCGGAAAGGGTTGGCAATATTGAGTATAGATTGTAGTTTTTTTAGCAAATGTCGACTAAGACAAAATAATTGATGAATTTGCTTCAAAAACAGCACGAAGACATCGATTTGGGTGATACATGAGTAACTTGTAATTCAACGTTTATTTCCTTATATCGTAACATTTTACTGAATAAATAATCGGTGTGAGGATGATCTACCTAGCTTAATTGACTAGGTTTCAAACCCCTAAAAAATCGTGTTTTTTTGTTTATAAGGGAGCATATTTTATTTGGCTCGCCCCGGGCATCAAAAATCTCAAGACCGGCCCTACAAGCTTGTAGCCACCTAGGTACGAAGATCATACCCGCTCATGTAACACAATCTACCCTTCTTTCTAAGTGTCACTAAATGACAATTATTTTGTAGTGCCCTCCTCCTCAAGCCGTCGAATATGAAAGCCTCCGCCCTACATCGACGATATTGTAACTATATAATCTCCTTTCATGAAATTATGCCTAATCAGATGCAATATATCGCATGAATAAAATATGTTCCACGAACAGGAACCCGGCCAAGTTGGATTGTTTATATAGTTAACGCAACTATGGGTTTGTTTGTACTCGAGAGAATTGAAGTAGCCAATTATTGATTTTCTAAATTTGAAATAGCCCTTGACAAGTCTAATTTGCAACAAATGCTGACTAAAACATCATCGTACACATTTTTTCTTTTACTACAAATTTTGAACTTTGGCATTTTGGTCAAGTTATGACAATAAGTAACAAAAACGAATTAGGTTTCGTTTGTTTTTTAAAAAAAACACTTCTTGCCTCTTTTGTTTAGGGAAGAGGTTATCAAAGAAGTGTGTTTTTTTTAGACATAAATGCTAAAAAACACTTCTTACTTCTTTAATATTTCAGACATAATATTTCACTTTTTTCCACTTCTTCAACACCACCTCCCACCCCCACCCAATTTTTCACTTTTTTGCGTCTTCGTACGTTTTTATCAGTTTTTATATGTTTTCGTCTGTTTTTTTTAGTTTTCATCCGTTTTGGTACGTTTTCGTCTTTTCTTACGTTTTGGTACGTTTTCGTCTGTTTTTTTATGTTTTCGTTCGTTTTCCTCCCTTTTTGTATGTTTTCGCCTGTTTTCGTACGTTATCTTATGTTTTCGCCTGTTTTTTACATCTTCGTTCGATTTCTTACGTTTTAGTCTATTTTTTGTTAATACTGCTAGGCCTGTTAGTACTGCTAGGCCAAGTATTAATACTGCTAGGCCTGTTAATACTGCTAGTACAAGTATTAGTACTGCTAGGCCTGTTTATGCTTCTAGACCCATGTACCCAAGAATGGACAATGTAAGACCAAGAGGCTCATGTTCACCTATCAAGAGGTCTTACTACACAAAACCAGCATTTAGACCCAAAGACTTAAAACAAGATGTTAAAACTTTTGGGGTTAAAAATATGACTACTGCTGGGACAAGAGCAGTAGTTAATACTGGTAAGGGTAAGCTGAATACTGACCTTAAAAGGACAAGATGGGTTTGGAGGCCTAAGGGAAATTACTTGGATCATGTGTCCAAAGACAGTGGATCATACATGCTCAAGAAGGTTGAGTATGTTGACCCAAAAGGGATTTCCAAGTCTGTAATGGCTTGGATCCCTAAGAGATACTAATTCTCTTACTTTTTGTGTAGGGCAATCCAGAGATCTTGTTACAAGATCATGCAGTGGTGGATAGTGGTTGCTCTAGCCATATGACTGTAACACCCCCAAATCTGGGTTGCAGCGAAATATTAAATATCCGAGGGCATTACTTCATAGATCAATAGCACAAGATGAGAGAACGACCACTAAATGTGTCGTTTAAAAATGATCCATTGGATTTCAACAAAGTACTTGTTTGTTACATAAGCACAACGGCTTAAATTTGTTCAACAACATAATGTAAAGATTTATATCCATAATAAATGTCCCAATATGTGATGCACGTAAATCTTTATAGTAATGACTTCAAAATGTAGACCCCAAATGTATCCTTGTTTCTTGTACCTTGTTGACCTGAGAAAAACATGCTTTAAAACGTCAACATAAAGTTGGTGAATTCATAGGTTTATGTAAATCAATTGTAGGACCACAAGATTTCCCCGTGAACATGCATCCCATGCAACCATCACAAAAAGTAATTACATTTCCCTAAGCTCATGACACTAAAGCTCGACATACGTGGATACAATATAAATATTGTCAACATTTACCCTGAATGATGTTCTAACCCGAAACATCCCTCATCCGACATGTTATAACGTTCGTTCCCGGTGATAGCTAGTCACCCGAACGGGGAATGTCATTCCCAAATAGATCTATTTATAACACTCGCGCTTACAATCCAGTAATTGACAGTTCATGATAATGGGCATAGTGGGTTATCGCTACTTAGGCAAACATGTAATCATGTAAAAATGTACACTTGCGTCCAATTTGTAAAACAATGCATGTTTCTCACCCCAAAGATGTAAATCATTAAATAATTGTAAAGCGTGGGGCTATGAACTCACCTTGGCCGGTAGTTCTCCTTGAATGGCAAATGCACCAAAAGTATGACAATTAAGCGATACCGTCAAATACCTAAGCAAACACGGTCAAGTCTTAGTCTACTAATTTAGGCTAATGACTTCTTGTATAAACTACAATAATTTACTAGTTTATATATATTGTTATCACTTGTGTAGTACACACGTTTAATGTATTTATTTTCCTTATTTGCTTTTGGAAATATGTACGATTATATACTTTAAGTATACCCGGTGTATATGTATTAAATCTAAACATACTTATTTATTATTCTTGTGTTTTGGTCGTATGGGTATCCATATCAAATATATAACTCGTCCGATTCGTTAAGTGTTTACTAAAATCACTTTCATTTACAAAATACCCGGTTTTCTATAATTACAAAACAGTCCCTTTAGTTTATGAAAATGTAACATTTACACTTTAGACCCCTAAGTTTCCAAAATTACACTTTTAGTCCTCTAACTTTACAATGTTGCACTTTAGGTCCTATAATGTTTGAAACAGTCCCCTTAAGTTCCAGGAATGACAGAACAGTCCCTCAATTTACTAAAATAGTGAATTGGCAGTTTTAAACCCTCAAGTTTCTAAATTGACACATTTAGTCCCTTAACTTGTAAAAATCGCATTTTAACTCCAATTAAGTTCTAACAAGTGACATTAGATTTCATTAAGCTCCAATAAGCCATATAAGCTGTCCCAGCTTATAAATAAGCTCGGGAGAGCTTATTTTGGCTTAATGGACCTTATTGGGCCCGTTAAGGTCCAATAAGTGTTTTAGAGGTCCGATTAAGTTTTAAAAAGCACTAAAGCACTTGTTAAGCTTATTTAAGCTACACAAATCAGTTTGGCTTATTAATAAGCTCGGATGAGCTTATTTTGAGCTTATTGGGCTCGTTGGCCCAACAACCTTTATCGAAAGTTTGCCAAAAAGGTCCATTAGGGTTTCCTATTGATTTAAACTTATTTCCCATATTCAATAAGCTCAGTTGAGTCTGTTTGGCTGAAAAATAAGCTCGGGTGAGCTTATTTGAGCTTATTCGAGCTCATTGGGCTCGTTAGCCCAACAATTCTTAACCCGTTTGTTTGCAAAAAGGGTTTATACATAATACAACTTATTTTCTAGTTTCATTAGGCACTCGGGATTATGGTTAAGCTGTTTTCATTGCATGGATTATTAAATAAGCACTTAAGCTCCAGTAATGGGCTTTTGGGCCCATTACGAGTCCGATAAGTGTTGTGCATGTTTGGGCTTAATTCATTTGGGTCCATTAACTTATCATAGGTTATAATAAGCCTCATAAGCTGTTTAAGCTTACAAATAAGCTGCCAAAGCTTATTTGTGGCTTATAGGCTTTCGGTGGTCATGTAAATGGGCTACCAAGCCCGATATAGGTTCGGTTTTGATTTTTGTGATACATAAGGTCCATATAGCCTCAAATAAGCACATTAGGTTTTTGAATAAGCACATAGAACTTATTGCCACTTTGTGGGGCCCACTGCTTGGTCTGTTGGGCCTGTTTGTGCTTATTGGGCTCGATAGGCCTGTTAAGGGGTTTATTTCATGCATGCTTGTTATACTTCGAGTTTAATGAGCCATTCGTCCAACAATAAGCTCGAGCGAGCTTATCAATAAGCTATGGGTCCCCACTGTTGGGCCCCGTAGAGGGCTGTTAAGCCTGACGTGACCCGATCGTGGTCGTTTGGCTCACTTATTAGTGTTTAAGACTCCTAACGTTTCGTTTAGCACTGGATAAGGTTAGTTATCCCCGTTTAACCACACGCATTAGTTCTATTAGCTAGTGTACGTGCTCCCAAGTCAAGCCATCACGTTATTTGTAAATGTTTACGTATAGTTTTCGTAAATTTTGTGTGTTCGTGTTGTTGATCACGTTAGTTTTCCATACTTTTATTTAAACGAAACGTTTATTGTTTTAGCTCGTGTATAAGACATGTTTTACACGTCTTATTGTATTCTAGCACCACACTAGTGATATTATACGTATGCATGTGCGTATATTGAGCATGCTTTTCCTTTTGGCAAATACAAGTCCGCATTTGCGTATTTATTTATGTGCTAACGTGACATAATGACTAGTAAACAAAGAAACAAATATAACACGAAGTGTATAGCTTCAAACGAGACTTACAATGTACGCCAACCCTTGGCTCGTGTACCTCCTTATACACTTATATAGAAATCTCCATGTCGTTTGTAAGTTCAAACGAGGTGGTGAGAGTGTTTGTCGCGGTTTATGACCCGAACTAAGAGAAAGAGTATATGTGTTTATAGTTTAAGTTTTTATGTTTGTAAGAGTGTAAAATAGTAAGATGTGAGTGTGTATTTATAGGCAATGAGCTAGTTAGCTTTCCTAGTTCCTCACTTGAACCAAACCATGCCCTAACAAGGTGGTTTTATGGTTTCTAGTTAAGCACTCATGGTTTTGCTAATACCCTCCTAGTATACTCCTTAATTGCAAGATAATTGTACAAGATTTCTTAAGATCATGGAAATCTTATGATTTGTGTCTATGTGTGTGTATTGTGTTTAACCGCGACATAGGCAAGAAGAGAGACCAAATGGGTTATTACCCATTGTGTATTTGTTAGCTAGGGGACACTAAGTACCAAGTTTAATTA